>CM069859.1:20647450-20727450 GCA_036172795.1 Pelodytes ibericus
GAGCTTATAGAGTCGCACATTTTTGCCTGAAATGGAACCTACCTCCAAGTTTGGTAATAAAAACCTGAACAAAAAAAATAAAAGTAAAGAAAAATGAGACAGCTTTATCAACCAAAGATGGAGAAAAGTTTAAAACTAGAAAATACATTTAAAAAAAAAAATGACTTCCTTAGTTGCAGAACTATATCATATATAATAAAGTGTTTTTTTTACTTCTTCTTTGGTTCATGCTTTTTATAAAAGAGTAAAAGACTCACTTCACTAGGTCTTCATGTGACAGCGTAACGGTGAGAGAGAGAGATGGGGGGGGGGGGGGGCGGGGGGGGGGCGGGAGGAGCGCTGTGACAAATCCTCTGTCTAATTTTTAGGTGTGGGATTATAGACACTTCTGCAAAATGTTTGCGGTTATTGTGGACACATGAAAGCCAATAAAACATTATGTTCCTACTGTGCCCTTGTGCCAACACATACTCTTCATTGCCCCCCCCCCCCCCCCCCCCCCTCCACAGTTTAAGTCACTCTGGAACCTAAACAGTGGTGTCTAGTCACTCAAAGATGAGATATACATTGCACTTAGCCATACATTGTGCAGGGACAAAGCCGGTGAGTGTCTCCTGCAAGAAAAACAGAGAGAGCCCTGCATAATGCACTGCAAAGAAAGATTTATCCATGCACTATCCAGGGCCCCTCCTAGCAGGAGCTAACCGAGTTTACCTCCTAGATGTCTCCTGATGAAGTAAGGAGTTGCCTAACAAAATGCGTGGGGCACGGATTGTGGCGCACGTATACTTCTCATTTTGGATGTACCTGACGTGTTTCCAACAGGTCCGTTTTTTCCTCATCTAACGTTTTGGAGGACGAATACAGCCAGAACTGTCACTTGATACCATCTTGCTGCCCAAGATGTAACGGGTTAAATCCCACAAAATACTTGCAATACGAGCTGGTCTCTATTGCACAATTTATTTGTATTTGTTACATTTGCACACACAGTGTTACACTATTCATTCTCCCCCTTTGTGGGTTTTTTTCCTACATGCTATGATGTGTTCGTTCCATCTATATCCAGGATTTGCTTTAGACCACTTGTATAACCATTGGGTTGTGTGGAGTGTCTCCATTGCCAAAGATAAAAACCAAACATCTGCATATTAATCCTCAACTTAGTGGTGATGATCCGTTGTACAGCCAATCACAGACACATTCCACGTTCCCAGGGGACTGTGGCACTAAGGTTATAGGCTGGCAGGTTCACGTGGGTTTCGATATAATTCACATCGTGTTATATTTGGCAATGTTTTCAAATCACAAATCGCATGGTTGTAGGTTTTCCAGATAATAGCCTGATTTACAGTGAACCCACTGTGAGAAAGGGCACAAACCCCCCCCGAGCCCGCCCCCCGCTGAGCGTTACATTAAACTGATGGCGCTCACATAGACGCACACAAAAAGAGATCTAAATATGTAGCTCTTGATGAACTTGGTATTCTTGAATATTATGCTTCAAGTTATTAATGTATCTTTACTCAGGCTCAATCCACCCACAAAACATGACAGCCACAGATAATTAAGAATCTTTTCAATTTTAAGGATTTCTACACCAGTTTTAAAAGACATGGATTTCTACAGGATTTCTGCATTAAAATGGCACTAAAAAGATTATATATATATTTTGTTTTTACTTGTTCTCCAGGGTAATTCCCTTTTACTCTGTCATTGCAACCCAAGATGCCAACCCCCCTGATAGAGCTATACAGGGGTAATCCCAGTCTGCTATCTCAAAGGAGCAGGGGTAAAGACTATATATAAAAAATAAAAAATACATGCAAATAAACTATTATTTAGAAAATCTCCAGAACAAAAATAAATTTCTCTTCCTTTAGGTTTTATTTATTATTTAAGCTTTACAGGCATTAGCACAGGTCTGATTTGAAGAGAAATGCTGCATGCTTAGGCATCTTTACGAACAAACACTTTCTGATCTAACCAAATCCTTCATTCATTAGTACATATCCATACCTGCCAAGTGTCCCTATTTAGGAGGGATAGTCACTATTTTGCATCCAAATCCCCTTGTCTCTCTTCCCTCCTCTATTGTCACACTTACCTAGGAGCTCAGAATGTTTGGTTTGTTTCAAAGATCTCTACACCAATTAATTGTGTTTAAACTGCAGTCATTTTATATTAATTTGAGTACATAAATCACTTTATTTTTATTCTAAATTACAGAAATAGTTACCAAGCAACCATAAAGCTACTGAAATGTTCTGGTAAAGCCCCACCCACAAAATAAACATGTCCGTCTTGGCCGTTTGGCACGTTGGGAGGTATGCATAATCACACCCATTACAATAATACCGTTACAGGGACAGACATCATTAAATAAATATTACACGAAAATAACATGTGCATCAGTCGTCTCAGTGCTTAGTAATGTGTATGAAACCGAAAGGGTTAATTATAAATTCAATTAAAAGTAAGTTATCCGATAGAACTTTTTATTCCTGGAAGTGGATAAAAATGAATTTGCTGGTCCCTGGTACACACACATATTACATACACAGGATATTCCAGCAGACACCTAAACATGGCAGTAACATTGTGAGCAACAAGGTGGGACCCCTCCCCCATTTGGAAAAGGAGGGTATTTAGAGAAAGCTCCAAAGGAACTTTCACAACCCGCCAACTCCAGAGTAGGTTTTCTTCCTCTCACATATGTCTTCGTAACCTCTGCACAAATATTAGAATACCAGTCACTGTCCGATCAGAGAAATTGAAACATTAAGAGTAGAGTTGAGCAGACACCTGGATGTTCGGGTTCGAGAGGTGCGACCGAACTTCAGAAAAAAGTCTGGGTCCGTCCCCAGAAATTATTATGTATTACATGTATTCTATAAGCCGAAAGTCTATAAACCAAACGACGTTCGGTTTATAGACTTTCGGTTTATAGAATACATGTAATGCTATTGGCTATTCTATAAACCGAAATAGAGTCCCCATTCATACGAATATGGACTCTATTTCGGTTTATAGAATAGCATTACATGTATTCTATAAACCGAAAGTCTATAAACCGAATGACTTTCGGTTTAAAGACTTTCGGTTTATAGCAGAACCTCGAACTCCAATACGGACATACAGCGAAATGTACGGGTTTGTGGCACGTACACCGTAATGTCCAGTACGAACCTGAACAGTGCGGTTCGGGTTCGCTCAACACTAATTAAGAGGTCTCACTCTTCATTAAATACTTTTCTACCCTGATGAGAACAGTAACCATTTATTAAAGCACAGCTGTCAGCAAAAAACTCTTCTGTTTCATTGAAACATTCTATCAATTGTCGGATCTTCCTTCATCTCACCCAAGATTCTAAACAACATGTCTGCCCCCTGATAGAGCTATACAGAGCAAAGAACGCTCAGTAATGAACTTTATTTGTATTCATTCATTAAAGCATTTCTATGTAAAATGCCTTCATCTTTCAATTAAAAATAATGTTTTGCCGACAGTTGACCTTTAATAAATTACTATAGAACTACACTCTATGCAGGCCAGAATGCCATAAAGACACCTATATTTATGAATATAACACATTTTAACTAGGAAACCTTGTTTTTTTTAAGAAGATGACCTTCAAAACACATTTATTTTCTACCAAAATGCCATCTGTTAACCGTCACAGAGCCTGTCCTACTCTTTCCGATGGCTGCACAGGTAACAGGCCAGGTGATTTGGATGAGTTGGCGAGGGAGTGTCCTGCCCGTCTCAGAGTACAGGTTTTCCCAGAATCTGCACTTCTCTTACGCAACCTGTTTGTGCCGCAGCCAGGAGAAGGTAGTAAAAGGCATGACCTGCTTGATTTAAGGACAACTACATTCTCACGAGGCCTCTGGTACCAGTCTGCTCCACATTTCACAACAGTAATTACAGGTCTTAAACGGCAATAGGATGTGATTTAGAAAACACACATTGGCACATAATTAGAAAGAGAAAACGTACACAGATGCCTGATGCCAGGGCACCAGACAGTTATATTAATGGACAACTGTAGGGAAAAAAATAGCTCATGTTTAATTGAAAGATTACATCAAGTGTAGATGGTTTGTATGGAGATGCTTTAATCTCCAAGCCCCTCCTTATTGGATGATCAGTCCTGCCTATCTCTCCAAGCCCCTCCTTATTGGATGATCAGTCCTGCCTATCTCTCCAAGCCCCTCCTTATTGGATGATCAGTCCTGCCTATCTCTCCAAGCCCCTCCTTATTGGATGATCAGTCCTGCATTTTGGATAAGGGATACTCAACATGTAGCTTGTACTGGTGCTTACCTTACACATGATTTCTTCAACTGCGACAATATATTGATTTAAATCCCGGTCCATAGTTGAGTATTGCAGCATCACTGAATCCATGCTGTTCACATCAGAAGAATCACCTACACAAGGGAGAATGGTCACACATCAATATACAGGCTGAAAAACCTCAGTGTTAAAACAAATAGGGATCAAATGGCCCAACGAGTCTGCCAGCAACTACCATGGATTGAGCTCTTCTTCAGGATATTCACATGCAGCTTCCTTTACAATGTTAGCCATTGCAAGCTGCCCCTGGATGGCAACTACAGGCATCAACAACTCATTCTGTAAAATCATATTTGCAATTTCCTCTCAGGCTTCCACTAACTTACTTCAAATTCTTTTCTTTGACTCAAACTGCTCTTGTAAATTAATTTTTTTTTAAAAGGCTTCCTTCAACTTAATTTTATTCCTTAAAAAATAAAGTTGGGGGGGGGGGGGGTAGGAGTTTTTAAATGATCACATCAGAAAATATTTTTTTGCGTTTTGTTTTCATCATAAACCCTTGACGAGATCTAAACTTTTTATTTAAGCACTTCATTCTAAATCAGAGGCTACACTTTAAACTATTGTTTGATTTATTGGTCCCTAAAGTGCCCTAATCCAATGTTTGAATATTTACACCTTCAGTTTAACCCTTTTGCACAATGGACGAACCGGGTATGTCACAGAAAAGCAGTCACTTAGCGACAGAGGATATAGCTGGTGTTGCTATGATGCCTCAATATCAAGGCATCAAGCAACACCAACATTTGTCCCCCACAGCTCCCTGAAATCACTCCACGGAGCGATTGCAGACGCCATATTGGATAGAAGCCTGTTCCTCCAATGTGGTTCTGACCTGTAGCCAGCAAGGGCCCCGGAAGTAATACCGGATCACTTCTGTCACTAGACTGCTCCTAGAGGCAGTCTGCAACATTGCAGTAAAAAAAAAAAACTTAACCCTGGATCTGGGGTTAGGGTTACAAATGGGTTAGAATTACTATTAGGGTTAGTGATAGGATTAGGGTGATTATTAAGGTTGGGGGTCAAAAGATCATGGTAGGAGAAAATGGCTAGGAAACAAAAAAACCACCACTTCCAGTTATTGCCCTATAACTTGCATAAAAACAACAACAGAAAGACACATAAACATGGGCCATTTCTAAGCTCAGGACAAATATTAGAATTTATTATGTTTTTTTTTATTTGCATTTGTTATCATATTTTGTAGGTTTTTTTTTATAGTAAATTATATGACATGATGAAAATAATGGTATCCAAACAAAGCCCTAAATAAAAACTGTATATAATATGTGTGGGTACATTAAATGAGGAAGAGGAAAATTACAGCTAAACACAAACACTGCAGAAATGTTAAAAAAACAGCCATTGGCATGAAGGGTACAAAAACTTCAAAACAGTCCTGTCACTAAGTGGTAAAAGGGCACATCTGCATCTCAAGTGCCAATAAAATGTACCATGTAAAAAAAAAACGCAAACCTATGACCAGTTGAATTATTTTGGGACACATTGAGCAGTCACCGAGAGATCAACACTGGCAATCTACTGACTTTTTACATGAAGCACAGCTACCAAATCTGTCAATTGAAGTCCTGCAAGTAGACACATATCTAAATAATCCTAAATCAAAGTAAGAAAGAATTAAACTGAACTTCAAGTGGCCTTTCATTTAGGAAAAGGAATTTATTCCCACTGTAATATATTTAAACATTTCCAATGTCTTCGCTCTCTCACTTCCCTCTTATATATTCCTGTGCAGAAGCCTTTCTCAGTATGTTTTGTGACAGTGTATTAAGTTCAGATAACATGTGATCCCCTTCTTTCTATGTTTTACAACTGGTAATGTACTGTACTGGATATTTTTCTGTGCTGTAAAAAAAAACAAAAAAAACCCTTGTATTTAAAAAGAGTAAGTAATTTTCAAGTCAGCGGAGTTCTTTCAATACGGACATGGCGGGAACGTCACAAGAAAAAGTCCCTTTGCCGATAATGGATGCACCAGGTACGCCATGCAGATCTGATCGAGGAATGCCCTACGGCATATTGCAACAGGGCTCGGGATTGAGGCACACCAGCCATGTCTACAGAGGCCCCCGGATACACATGCAAATCATGCGACCGCCTGTGTATAGCTGTCCAAGCCAGCAATTATCCCATGGAGGACCAGTGACATATTAAAACTGTCTGTGGTCCTCTAAAGACATCTTCTTAAAAACCAAAAAGACTGCAAGTGGAGCCAAAGCACTGGCCCCCAGCCGTAGAGGGGACTCACAGCAGCTGGATATGTCATCCATACAGCAGCAGGGTAGCAAAGATCAGCGCTATGTGCGATAGACTACATTTCCTATGATGCTAAGGTAGATTTTTTGGGGGGGGCTGGCTGAGCATGGTAGGAAAAGTAGCCTGCAAAGCAATTCCAAACTGTAATGACTGCCTCCCAAATTTGGCCCTGTACTTGCCACATAATGCTAGCAAACCTATGCATGGGGGGGGAGGGGGGTTATCTCTACAGTCAGGGGAAGGTGCTGAACATATATTGGGGTGTTTGACAGTAACACACGGAAGTGCAATGTGTATGGAAAACAAACGCACTAAAAGCTACTAACTATACTAACTATCTATAATTTTTTGGGGGGGAAAGAAAAGAAAAATGGTTTGGAAGTAGCAATGCCCTACTTGTACTTGCTTCATAACTTCGAAAATAAGCAACAACAAAAAAACATGTGTTGCTCTCAAACTCAGAGAAAATATCCGAATCTATTTTGCAGTGTATTTTCAAACGTTTCTTCCAATTTTGCAATATATTTTCTAAAAGAACATTTTTAAAAAAAAATAAATTATTTGATACAATAAATGGTATCTAAACAAAAGTCCTTCTTATCCTAAAAAAATAATATATATATATATATATTCCTTGAAGGAAGCAAGGGTAAACAAAACATGCCCTGGGATGTTATAGATCCACGCGGGATTACTATCTGCTGTGTCTCACATGCGGGACACAGCAGCTCCTGGCTCGCACCCTCATTTTTGCATGGGATCAGCAGGGGGACCCAGTTAAGGTCCCCCCTGCAAAAACCAGGCCGATGGAAGCATGGCAGCTGTCGGTCAGAGGATAAACTGGCGTGTACTATCAAAAGTACTATCAAAAGTACATGCCAGTTTATCTTCACAATAGGAACACCTAAAATGTCACTTGTGCTTCTATATTACAAGCACAATTGAAAAATAATGTTTATTGTCCCTTTAATGGAAATTGTAAAAAAAAAAAAAAAAAAAAGGCATGTTTTGTTTTCCCATAATATGCCATTAGCTGAAAGCTGGAGAGAGGTGAACTCAAGGCCAACTTGACCTAACTTAGGGAAACATCCGTCCCAATATGAATCCCGGTGAGGGCAATGCTGAAAGTATTTACCCCAAGCTACAGCGCATTACCCACAGTGAAAACAAATGAGGTTTAGCACATGGGGAAAACACTTCACTGGGGACTTTGGATGATCAGTCCTGCCTATCTATCCAAGCCCCTCCTTATTGGATGATCAGTCCTGCCTTATCTCTCCAAGCCCCTCCTTATTAGATGATCAGTCCTGCCTATCTCTCCAAGCCCCTCCTCATTGGATGATCAGTCCTGCCTATCTCTCCAAGCCCCTTCTAATTAGATGATCAGTCCTGCCTCTCTCTCCAAGCCCCTCCTTATTGGATGATCAGTCCTGCCTATGTCTCCAAGCCCCTCCTTATTGGATGATCAGTTCTGCCTTATCTCTCCAAGCCCCTCCTTATTGGATGATCAGTCCTGCCTCTCTCTCCAAGCCCCTCCTTATTGGATGATCAGTCCTGCCTATCTCTCCAAGCCGCTCCTTATTGGATGATCAGTCCTGCCTTATCTCTCCAAGCCCCTCCTTATTGGATGATCAGTCCTGCCTTCTCTCTCCAAGCCCCTCCTTATTGGATGATCAGTCCTGCCTCTCTCTCCAAGCCCCTAGCTTCACTGGGGACTTTCTACATCCCATATCCCCCTGAGCCACTGAACCATTGCATTGCTCCTGTTATGTGGGCATTCATCTCAAGGGTCTCCGCTCTATTGGCTTGGAGAATAAATGGAGGTCACCTGACCTTCCACAGCTTAGGGCACCTCGGGGAGGCATAGTGAATAAACAGCCCTTTCTCTCCCGTGGGGCTACAAGTAACCTTGAGCAGCATTCAGGCTGTGAAAAGAATCCCTTCCTACTACAATTTGAAATACATTCCTGATGAAGCCATCTGTATTCCAAACGGTACAGTACTGTCTCTTACAGAGATCTGTAATTACATGCTAAATATGTATTTGTGAATGAAATCCGTGCGTTCCCCTGCAGTGTAAAGTATAGGAGATTACCAAGCGACAGGTTTTGCAATGTAAGTCATTCTTTGTGATTGGGCAATAGCTTGCTCGTTATCACACTTCCTTTATTGCCTGTTGTATGCTGTGCTTGTTTGTTTGTAAGTTTCAGTTACCGACACCTACTAATTAGGTGCCTCGTTAATTGTATGACTCACTGCAGCCAAAGAGACAGTTAATGAATACGATAAAGAAATGTGTTTATATGTTAAAGTGATGGTAAAGCTTCGATGAATACTATACTGGTACATTATAAAAGGGAAAGGCTATATCACAGTGCAATAAAAGTCATTACTAACCAGGGTGGATTAAAATCGATTATTTAAGATAAATAAATACCGTATTTGCTTGAATATAAAACGATCCTGATTATAAGATGACCCCCCAAACTTTGGATATTCCGTTAGGAAAAAAACTAAAAGCCTGAATATAAAGACTACCCTATAGGAATTAGTTTAACTTGTATATATTCACATGTAAATTGCTTTTTCATTTTTAATAAAAATCATGATACAAAAAAAAAATGAATTTTTGTTTTATTTCTTTTTATGTGCCAATGCTGCCCCTACCGCCCAGACTTGCCCAATGCGCCCCCCCCAACTTGCCCAATTGCCCCCTCCCCCAACTTGCCCAATTGCCCCCCCCCCCCCCCCCACCGACTTGCCCAGTGCTGGCTCTATTGTAGTCTGTTAGTCAAAATAAAATAAAGAGATAATTTGTGAAGCGCTAAAGTATTCTCAGATATCTGCAGTAGTCAACCACAGGAGTTTGCAAACCAATCTAGGTCACCACCACTTCCTAATTTGTCTGCACAAGAGGGTAGTTGTATGACAAAGACAAGGACAGTTAGAGAAATGCACTCCATGTGAAACTGGACTAGTGAGTCTGACACCAATGAAAACACTAATGACATATGGAGGAGTTCTGCTACATATTGCTTGCAATAATTGTGTAGCAGTATATTCAGCATGGTATAGTGGTATACACAACATTGGTTCTATGCTGCTTGTCAGTAACTGTAAAAAAAAAAAAAAGACTTTGGAATTGCCAAAAAAGAGGATTGTAGGCAACTATAATGAACAACCAAATGTGGGAAAAGGCTCTCCCCAAACTTCCCTTTGACCAAAGAACAATGGTTTGACCCCCAAGGCTTAGTGAGGAGCTGTGAACTCCAGTAAGTTCCTACGCATGATGTTCTGTGAAAACATAAATAATAATACCCTTTGCCACCAAGAAATGGAGGAAATGTTTTTTATAACAATTTGTAAAAGGGATATTGAGAACCCCTTCAACAGAACACGCGGAAGGACTCCTTGTGTATAAATGGTATACACAGCTGGATTCCACTTTAATCATACTCTAAAGAGTTTTGAGAAGACAATTTATGACGGTAATTTTTCTGCCAGCAGCCAATCAGAAGCTCAATTTCCTTAGATATCTTTACAGAATACAACTGACATTTTGCTCCAACGTAACATCCATAACATACACAGGGTCAGCACACAAGCGAACATTTTTTGCTCTGGTTTGGTGTAGTTCGAAGCACAGTTTTGGTATAAGTGAGAGTACAGTCAGAATGTTCAGCTGTACAGTGTACAGCCTCAACCCTTGGAATTACGGTCATCTGGGGGCAGGGTGGACTGCGTGGCCCACTGACTGTACATCTGAAGCTGCTCCGTGTTGATTATAACCTGAATTGCCACATGTATGGCATTCTTCCTGCATGAGTGTGAGCACATGCCAGAAACCCTCGAAAGGAACCGTGTGCTAGACACGCAAACCCACATTTCCCCGACACTTGCTGTTATTATTATATTATTTTATTTTTTGCATTTTTGTCGAAGAACAAAATATGAAAACAGAAGCTGCTGCCAATTTTGGAGAGATCTAATTACACATGGCTCAGACAAGTAAACCGCATCAAACCTTACAGCACTCCCGTCACACTCCTCACTGACACAGGCACTTACCGCCCTGCTGGCTGAGTCATGCCTCTTACCAACACTCGCTCACGGGTGGCCAAGCTGCAGCTTCCAACGGACCACAACTCTCATTATCCTTAGACTGCCAGGGCTTGGACTCCCATGAATTCAATCTCTATATACGCTATAAATCTCTATAACTAGATAATATTCCTTCCTGGCTCCTAAAAATATCCACCTCTGGCTCCTAGTGGTGTGTGGTTGGCGTCTAAATAAATGAAAAAGAGGAACTAAACTTGGATTAAAACTCTTATGGGAGTGCTAAGTCTGGCTTTCAATAATAAGAAAGTAAATGAAAGGGATAGTGAATTCATAGACATCTTCCCGGGCCCGGTTTGTGGTAATGAGAGAACAGGTCAGACCATCCAATCTGAAGCAAAATGAAGTGTTTCAGCAGATTATAGGGCGTTTGTTTCGGATCGTTCCCAGCATGCAGCTGGCTCCTTCCTGTCACATGGCATCTCCAGCATATTAAGGAACGCGACAGATCCCTATGTAACAATCTTGTCGACACCAATTAGATGGTAATGAAGTGGGTCCCTACTAGCGTGAACTCAAGGAGTCATTCCAATCCTGGATGGAAACTTACTTTCTTGTTCCCATTTCATAATTGCGGTATTGGGTAAAGAGGTATTCTCCATTCCAATCAGATCATTACTTGATTATCATGCATGAGAGAGGGGCCAACAATGTCTGTCTCAGAATATAGGTTTTTAAGTTAGTTTTTTTTAAGAAGATCTGATAAACATGTGTGGAATTGTTTCCAATTAAGACATAACTTTAATTGGCAACCATACAACAAACAATAAAACCCAGAATATACACTGATATTGACAATAATCTTTACTTTTTCCAGGGCAAAATCTTTACTGATCTTGCACCCCTATGTTACCCTTCGGAATGTCTATCCTAAACATTTATAATTAGGGGTTTGCAAGATTTATTTTTTTTTCACTTTATTCACTTGTTTCCACTTACCTTGTTTGTTATTTGTGTACGATTTTAACTTGTTGCCAATAAAAGTCATGTCTTAATTGGAAACGATTCCACATATGTTTAACAGATCTTCTAGTTAGTATCAGGGTTACCCCCTTGTGGATATCACTATATAGTATTTCAGCTATTTTTTTAGATCCTTTTTACAAGTTTTTTTTACTCTTAAATAATTAAAAAATATTAGACTATTGTAACTTACACTATTCAGATACTTGGGTAAAGATTTTTATGATGGGACCATCTATCAGGTCTCCTATTCTATTAATACCCTGTTGTTTAAAGATTGACTCATTGGACTTTTAAATAAGATCCAATGAGAGAAAATCATTTTTTTTTTTTTTTAAATTGAATACCAGATCGGAATAATCTGATCTCTTACATCTCTAAACCTCTGCATAGAACTGGTGCTCCACACTCCATATTAAATGTGTCCAGTCTCATAACAATACATCATAGGTATCTGTAGGGGATTGTACAAAAGAGTTATGTCCATTATAATCTGCTAATATCCAATCAATACTGCTGCTAGTTATAATTTTGGATTGGGACACTTTTTTGTAATTGAGCTTATAGTTGGAGACCACACATTCTTTGGATCTACAAGAATAACCAAGATATTATCCGCACATAGGCATAGTTTTAAGTCCTCGTGTTAAGTAGAAAAGCCTTTAATGAACTCATTGTTTCTTATCCTAAACGCAAATGGCTCCACGGATTAAATATAAAATAAGGGTGATAGAGGACAGCCCAGTCTAGTGCCATTCCTAAACTTAAAATACACTGAACACAAATTGGTTGCAACCACTCTCGCAGTTGACTTTGTATATATACTAACCTAATGGCATAAAGCATCCATCCTGTAATTCTAAAGGCTTGTAGTGTTCCATACATAAACTCCCACCTGACATGATTGAAAGCTTTATCTGTGTCAAAGGCAAGGTTCAGAAGCGGAAGATCTTTTTTATCAGCCTGATCGAAAATGTCAAATAGTCATCTTACATTATAATAAGATGTTCTTCATGGCACAAATCCAATCTGGTGGAAGAATTTATTTTACTCTTTCACCCAAGATGGATGAAAACAATTTAGCATCTACGTTTATCAACGATATTGGCCGATAGTTTCTAAGATCAGTTGGAGATGTATCTGGTTTCAGGATCGGTAAGATATTTGCCTGAAGCCTTTCCCCAGGAAGGCCTCCCTTATTGACAATATCATAAAAGGTCTTAGTTAAGTGTTCGACTATATTGTTTCTATAGCTATAGGGAGATTTATCTTAGCCTGGTGATTATTCAAAATGTCCAGGAGATTAGAATCATAGACAATGATTAATTTTCTCATTGGAAGCTGCAGATGGCAGATTATATAATCAGATTCAATTATTTTACTAAATCCATTCTTCTTAATTTTCCTAGTAAGCATTTCATTGACAATTCCCATTTTGATAGAATCTCATTCTTAGGCTGTTTATATTTCTGTTAAGTTCCTTATTAAGTTCTATCCTATTTATTTCTATCCGCACTTTACCAAGTGTGATGGGCTACGTTTACATACATAAGATATACAATAGAAAAAAGAATACTAATCTGCCAACAGAAGAGATGAGAAGAGGTAAAAAATAAAAACTCTCCTCTCTCCCCCTGGGGTAGGCACCAAAATTCGTCATGTTGGACATTTGATGGATTTGGTGATGAACAGTAGAACGATTCTTGTCCGGACACTTTGCCTAGCCCTGATAAGGGGCATTAGACAACTATTTAGAGAGAGGGAAGGAATGGATGCCAAATGCTTTCTGCTTGCATGCCACTGCTTGTGTCATTGGCTCAGACACGAGTAACAAAGGGGGAGAGCTAGCAACTACAGTGAATTCCACTGTCTGATATCACCCTGATCTTATTTTGAGTCATGCAATAAATTAAAAAAATGAAAGGTCATTTGACCACTATGCACCTATGTAAACGTTACCAGTGGCTCGTAAATTTATAGACTCACTCACACTGATTTCTATGGGCACTTTTCTTTCCTGGCTCCCAAATGTATCTTTGCTTCCCAAACGTTACAAATCTAGTGCATGAAACAGTAGTGATCTAGTGCATCTTGTTTCTATCGCCCTCTTCCCCTGCTCCCCCCCATTCTCTTGGCTTGAATGGATGGCAGAGCATGTTTCAGAAGATAATACAATAGTCTAATGTGCCACATTCTTTCCAAATGACTGGGACATGCTCCGATATCTTGAAAACCTTGGTGCAGTAAATCCACATTTTTGGAATGTATGCTTCAGGAAGATGATGGAAGGAAAAAGATAGCTGTGCTTTAAAGATGTCCACTAAAAAAAAAAGAAAAAACAACAAATGAACAAAAAGAAGCTCTGCAGAGCTTACCCCTTTAACATGGCCCATGTTAGGCACTCAGCATTAAAGTGATAATACCCTTTTTATGTTTGTTTTTTTCAGCTATGCCAATTTCTATCCAGATCAAAACCCTGACCATCAATAGAAGCAAAAGTTGAAAAAGCTGTGCCCCAGGCCTAGCTTCCTATCAGTGTGGGTGTCACTCTGCTGGTACAAAGAGAGAGCCTTGAAAGGGGTAGTCAGGTTGAAAGTGAGGGCTAGCATTAGGAGACCGTCAGCGACCAGCTTGGCAATAGACTGCTTCCCAGTGAGAACAGAACTTTCACATGGGGGAGGTGGAGAACAATGTGCACCAAGTGCTCACAATACTTCCTCTACGGTTGCACTGAAGCCTGGCAGACAGGCTCTGGTGAACATTGTAAGGTTTCATAAATAGCAGGAAGGTCAGCGAGGTTGATGGTGATTTTTGAATAGCTAGAGGAGCACTGGGAAGGCAGGAGAAACCTGGGCACTCCGGAGAGGCGAATTCAAAAGGCCAAGTAAGGGGTCTAGGACACTTCTTCGCCGCATTTTCATCGCTGACAGTTCAGCGCGGCAGTTAGAACTCTGAACTGTCAGCAATGAAGTATAACGCGGCTGTTTCACCGCGGCTGCAGCTATGTAAGAGCTGACAGTTCAGCGCTGAACTGTCAGCTCTTATTAATCTAAAAGTAAAACGAAAATAACCCCCCCATATAAATGATTCCCCCCCAATAGTAACACTAAACCCCACTACTAACACTAAAATTAACCCCAATACTAAAATTAACCCCCTAAACCCTAATACTAACCCCCGACCCCTAATACTAACCCCGACCCCTAATACTAACCCTAATACTAACCCCCGACCCCTAATACTAAAGTTAACCCCCTAAACCCCAATACTAACCCTAATACTAACCCTAATACAAACCCTAATACTAACCCCCGACCCCTAATACTAAAGTTAACCCCCTAAACCCTAATACTAACCCTAATACTAACCCTAATACTAACCCCCGACCCCTAATAGTAAAATTAACCCCAACACTAAACCTAATTCTAACCCCCTAAACCCTAATTCTAACCAAAGTAAAATACTTACCTTTAGCGATGAAATGTCCCGCGATGAAATCTCCAGCGACGATCTGTCTTGTGCTGTAGAGTCGGCGGTGAAGCGGCTGCGCGGAAGCAGCCGCGATGAAGTGTCCCATTCCCCAAGTAAGGGTTAGAGGTTGTGCAGGGGAGTATGGAGAGGAAGACCAAATTCAATCTCCACCCACCACTTCATTATCAGGAGCCAGAGGGCTTGGTCATTCCATTTATCTAGCTAAAACAATCAAAAAGCTTAGGAGCCAGGTGTTAATAACCAAAGATCCCTGGTCTCCTGGGACTGGCAATTAGTATGTATACATTAATGGGATAATCTCTCTGAAAGCCAATAAGTCCGATAACAAAGCTTGTAACAGCACAGGACTAGTCCGTGAGAGAGCCCAGCACACCGAGATCGGAAATGGAATGGAGCAGCAAAACAAGATTAAAAATGAATTGCACAACTTGAAATAAGGAATTATGCAAGAAATACTGGGCTTTTGCAATACCCCAGCTAACAATGTCTGTGCTGTGAGGCAACACGAGACCAGGAGTGATAGCAGACAGTCTATATAAGGGATTGCAAGCATCCTCTTATAAAGCATGTATGGGAAGAGAAATGAATGAGCATGTAAATTATTACCAAAAACATCAGGAGGTTTTAGAAAACCAGACAAGTATCATTTCCTGTGCTATATAGATATATACACGCACTCTAATATACCAAATCCTCACACAGCACAGGACAGAGAAGCACAACATTTATTCTGTAGGAAACCACAAGATTTTAAAGTGACCTCTGCTCATTTTTCTTGTACATTCTTTTTCTTCTCATTTCAGTCCTCCTTATACAGCCCCATTCCCCGAACTGCCCATAACCGAATATGCACGCTCCCTTTCTCTTCCCATCTCTATTACTGTCACTTCTCCTCCCCTTCCTCTCATTACCCCCAGATTATGTCTTCCAGTTCCCTATGTCAGACCCTTTACTGCCATATCAGTTCCACCCCCCCCCCCCCCCTCCTCATCTTTCTTTATGCACACTGGTCCCTTTCACCATCAGATACATTCTCGGCATCTGTGCCATAGGTTTGCCATCTCTATGCTACAGCGTTTATATCAGTTTAAGTTTTTATTTTCTGTGCGCACTCCCCAGTTACCAAAACCTCTTTTTACATCACAACAGACTCCAAATTATGGAACCATAACTTTTTATTTATTTATTTTTTACACCTGACATAGTGACAGACAAAAGAACGGAACTGGGACATTTATTACCCCAAAATATAGCACTGTAAAGACCAACACATATAACTAGGGTTGCCACCTGGCCGGTATTTTACCGGCAGGCCGGTAAAAAAAATTGGCATCAGGCCAATGTTAAGTCTATGGAGACAGTACTGAGGCCGGTATTTTTCAGAAGAAAAGGTGGCAAGCCTACATATAACACATACATACTGTGCAGTATATTAATACAAAAAAAAATATTTCTTCTCTTACTGAAAAAAAATAAACTGTAGTGCCACATAATTATCTTTTCTTTTTCCTTTAGCAGCTACTTTCACCTCATAGCTACTGGAGTGCGAGTAAAAATAGTATGATGCACTGGAGTATACTGAATATGAAAGCAGCACAGTTACTGTATGACTGTGTCTATGTATAGTCGTGTGTGGGTGAACAGTTCAGTATGTAACTTTGGAAAATGAAGCAGCTGTATGGATGTATGACTGCATGGGAACAAGTCTCAACACAAAGCTTTAAATCTACCACCTAGCAGAAAACTGCGGGGGGTTCAAAGAAAAAAAAAAAAAATGAGTTGTCAAATCGTTGTAAAACCATTTTTTACTTTCATACATGAGCGTGGCTGGGTTCATTGGATAATGGACAATGGAGAGTAAAGAGCTGCAAATTTAAACTTTTTCAAAGATTGTTTGATTTGTGTAATATGCCTCTCCCTCCAGTTTATTCTCTTACAATCCCAAGCGTATACAATCAATGCCTTGCACAATGTGAGCCTGGACCAGCTCCTGAACACAAGACGCAGCAACTTTGGTTCTTGGAGCAAACTGGGTAAGTCCGACATTCTAAATGTACACCGTGGGCTCTGTCTGTGAAACCTTTCCATTTACTGGGAGCCCATATCGGTGACATGGTAGACGCTGGCACACTAGTTATAAATGTACTGCAGCAATGCGAGAACCTTAGGCGCCTACAGCACATCGAAGCTTGACGTAGAATCAAGGAGTTGACCAAAGACGACCCGGGGGTCATTAGCACATTGCAATACAAGACTTTGATTCTACAGAAGCAGTGTGGTATATAAAGGATCCAAGCCACAGCACAGGCTGAACCGTCCCACTACCAGAAGCACTCTTTCCTACAGAAGAAGAGGTGGGAGCTTTTCAAAGACCTGTCCGGTCCAATGCAAAGAACGGCTTCCATTATATTCTGTTAGAAATATATATTCATTTCTCCCAGATCAGGGGGTTCCGTGACCAGACTTACAGTCTAGTGGCATCTTTCGTGGACATATTTCTCAAAGTGGAGCAGATCAGCAGAGACATTGAATTGGATTCCATAATGACTGCTTCACTTTCTACAAGAGTTGCCTACAACTTGATTTGGGCTCTTGAGGAGGGGGGGAGGGAGGGGGGGGGGGGGGGGAATTTGGGAGGCAAGTGAACCTACAGAAACCCTTAAATCATATGCACTTTCAAGCAGGGTTTCTGCATGAGATAGTTTGTGGCCAATGCTTGTTTAATACTTGGATATTATATAAGGAATAATAAAGAGAAGCAGTCCTGTACAGCACTCTGAATTACTCAAGGGGTGGTATATGACTCACTATCTTCACTGGTTTCGGCTGCTGTTGACTTGTGGATCTAATTAAAACATCAGATTTAATTTGGCAGCTATATCCACTTTCACAAGAAAGTTATTTCTGCCAAGGCTCGGGGGGAGGAGTGAGAAAGAAGAAAATTAAACGGCAATTTATAAACATAGTTAATTTCCACATAGTTTTGCACCATGATGGCAACAAAAAAAAAAAAAACTAAATCCAGTTCTGTTTTGAAGCATAATAAACCCTCCCCTCTCTTTCTGTGTCAGCAAACGGTGTCTGACTGAGCACCTCTGGCAAAACAATTAATCAGAGAAGGGGAGAGAAGAGATTGTTTATAAAAATGTGATTCACTGAGAATCCTGGGATTCAGAGCGGGTGTAAAGACCAAAAAAAGGTAGATCTGCTTGGCTCGTTAGTAAAATGGCAATACAAATTCCGAAATTCTATAAAGGAGGGGATTAGAAACATTGTACATCCACTAGGAAAATATGAATAATATATTCCCACACACATAAGCACTGGGAAGTTAAAAGAAATCATTTGCAGATCCTTTTTTTGTTTTAGCTCATAGCGTAGTGATATTTTATATTATTGGGCCCATGGTGTAGGTCTATCAGGACACCCAGCTGGCTGCCTTAATGATCTAGACCAGGGACGAACTGTAAACTGGATGAAGAACACAATCAAATGGTGTCTGAATCCATGTGTGTGTGTGTGTGTGAGAGATGGTGTATGAGTGTGAGATGGTGTGTCTGTGAGAGAGAGAGAGAGAGAGAGAGATGGTGTATGAGTGTGAGATGGTGTGTGTGTGAGATAGAGAGAAATGGTGTATGAGTGTGAGATGGTGTGTGTGTGTGAGATAGAGATGGTGTATGAGTGTGAGATGGTGTGTGTGTGTGTGTGAGAGAGAGAGATGGTGTATGAGTGTGAGATGGTGTGTCTGTGTGAGAGAGAGAGATGGTGTATGAGTGTGAGATGGTGAGTGTGAGAGAGAGATGGTGTATGAGTGTGAGATGGTGTGTCTGTGAGAGAGAGATGGTGTATGAGTGTGAGATGGTGTGTCTGTGAGAGAGAGAGAGATGGTGTATGAGTGTGAGATGTGTGTGTGTGTGTGTGTGAGAGAGAGAGAGATGGTGTATGAGTGTGAGATGGTGTGTGTGTGAGATGGTGTATGAGTGTGAGATGGTGTGTGTGTGTGTGTGTGTGTGTGTGTGTGTGTGTGTGTGTGTGTGTGTGTGTGTGAGAGAGAGAGATGGTGTATGAGTGTGAGATGGTGTATGAGTGTGAGATGGTGTATGAGTGTGAGATGGTGTATGAGTGTGAGATGGTGTATGAGTGTGTGTGTGTGTGTGTGTGAGAGAGAGAGAGAGAGATGGTGTATGAGTGTGAGATGGTGTGTGTGTGTGTGTGTGTGTGTGTGTGTGTGTGTGTGTGAGAGAGAGAGATGGTGTATGAGTGTGAGATGGCGTGTGTATGATGGTGTATGTAAGATGGCGTGTGTGTGACTAATGATTTATCCAGTAAGAGAGTTATAATCCATTCATGGAGGGTTTTCTGTGTGTATACTGGCAGCGGATCAGTCTATACTGATTAATAAAACAACTAAACCAGTGGTACTCAACCAGTAAAACCCCAGGACTCACATTTGTCCTTTGGTTATCTAGTCACGATCCAAAAATAATTTTATTTTCGCAACATTATAATTTATGCTGCAAAAGAATTTGTAAAGAAACCTAAAAAACAAAACAAAGCTTCTTCCCAAAATGAATAGTGCAGTAATCGCAGTGCATGTGAAAATTAATGTGCTATTGAGCTAAAAACCCAATGAAACATACGAGACTAATTAGAATGAATGGCCCACCTAGTCTGCCCAATTTTCTAAATACTTTTATTAGTCCCTGGCCTTAGCTTATATCTAGGATAGCCTTGTGCCTATCCCACGCATGCTTAAACTCCTTCACTGTGTTTATCCGCTGGAAGGCTATTCCATACATCCACTACCCTCTCAGTAAAGTAATACTTCCTGATATTACATTTAAATCATTGCCCCTCTAATTTAAGACTATGTCCTCTAGTTGTGGTAGTTTTTCTTCTTTTAAATATACTCTCTTCCTTTACTGTGTTGATTCCCTTTATGTATTTAAATGTTTCTATCATATCCCCCCTGTTACGTCTTTCCTCCAAGCTATACATGTTAAGATGCTTTAACCTTTCCTGGTAAGTTTTATCCTTCAACCCATGAACCAGTCTAGTAGCCCTTCTCTGAACTCTCTCCAAACTACCAATATCCTTCTGGAGATACGGTCTCCAGTACTGCGTACAATACTCCAAGTTAGGTCTCACCAGTGCTCTGTACAGTGACATGGGCACTTCCCTCTTTCTACTGCTAATACCTCTCCCTATGCAACCAAGCATTCTGCTAATACCTCTCCCTATGCAACCAAGCATTCTGCTAATACCTCTCCCTATGCAACCAAGCATTCTGCTAATACCTCTCCCTTTGCAACCAAGCATTCTGCTAATACCTCTCCCTATACAACCAAGCATTCTGCTAATACCTCTCACTATGCAACCAAGCATTCTGCTAATACCTCTCACTATGCAACCAAGCATTCTGCTAATACCTCTCACTATGCAACCAAGCATTCTGCTAATACCTCTCCCTATGCAACCAAGCATTCTGCTAATACCTCTCCCTATGCAACCAAGCATTCTGCTAATACCTCTCCCTATGCAACCAAGCATTCTGCTAATACCTCTCCCTATACAACCAAGCATTCTGCTAGCATATCCTGCTGCTCTATTGCATTGCCTACCTACCTTCAAGTCCTCTGAAATTATTACTCCTAAATCCTTTTCCTCAGATGTTGAGGTTAGGACTGTACCAAATAGTCTATATTCTGCTTTTGGGTTTTTACGCCCAAGGTGCATAATCTTGCACTTGTCCACATTAAATGTCAGTTGCCACTGCTCTGACCATTTTTTTCTAGTTTAGCTAAATCATTTGCCATTAGGTGTATCCCTCCATGAACAAACAATACATAATGTATTGTTTGTCAATGCTGAAATGTTTGTAACATTGTATTGGACATTGCTACACAGGGCATCCCTGAAAAATTAGAGAAATGTCAATGAATTAAACAGAGTGACTATCTGTAAAAAAAAGATTAACTGACACCAACCATCTACTGCAGTGTTGTCCAACTCTCATAACGCAGAGGGCCACATGCTGTGCAAACTGCATGTGTACTACAGGTGCGGCAGCACTGATTATATAGACACTGAGCATTTCAAATCTGGTTTCATTTAATAATTTCCTGTGCTGCTGGAATATAATACATTGTGTGGACTGTAATAGACTTGCTCTTGTACACAGTACGATCTCTTAACAGTGCAACGCATTGTCTGATGACATCACTAGGGAGACTGGAAATTCCATTCATTTGAATAAAATTATTCTCATAGGTTCCTGCAGGAAAAAATGTAAAAAAAATGAAACTGACATTTACTCAGCTAGTGTGGGCAGGCCTGGTTTCTTGCAAACTGCTGCAATTTCACAATTTTATCTAGCTGTATTTCATATTTTAAGCAATGCAAAATGTAAAACATGCATACAAGTACTTTGAAAGCACATTAATATGTATAAACATTTGGAAGACCCATTTTGGGCACCAGACAGTCCCTTTAATATGCCTGAAAAAAAGGTAGGTGATTTCCAAGTTACAGCGAGCCTTTAATTTAAATCACTGCCCAAAAAAAAAATGCTAAAAAAGATTTGCTGAATATCACATGATGATCTCCATTTGAAGTGGGATTTTTTGGTCTTACACAGTGTCCTCTCATCACCTCCTCTGGTGACTAGATATAGAAGCCTCTGACACCAAACATTTACCCAGATGTTTGGGGAGACGTTGAGGAAGCCTGTCATTCCTGACCAGGCTTTTTTTTTTTTCTTCTTTGCCATCTGTGCTGGTTTCTAACGCTGTGAATTTTATGAATACTAATTATCAATGGAGACAGAAGCATCTTTCGTTTAATGGGATGAGTAGCACGGGGAAAAATATTCTTTGCATGAATCATATCGTTGCCACAGTGATTTAATCGAGGATACTGGCTTAATTTAACAGAGACCGGAGGGGAATAACTGAGGCCCCCATAACAATCCTCTTTCACATAAAACAACAGAACTCTGGATTTCTCAGACTTCTAATAACACTTTATGGAGCAAATAAGTTACATACAGTCAACAAAATAGGGGAAAGGAAAACACTGTTTTTATATCAATAAGGTTTGCTTTACACATGTATAAGTGATATTTGTTCTTGGAGGAAACATCAGCCAAATCTTGGAAAGTCTTTTTATAAACACCTATAATGTTATTAAAAAGAAAATCAAGGGCAGTTGGCACCTGTTTCCCCAGCTAAAAAAAACAAAAACAAAAAAACATTTTAATAAATCAAAAAATAAATGTTGACATCTAGGAGGCAGCAATCTCATATGTATATATACATTGTTGACCTCATTTTCTGGTCGCAATGGTGACCTGGCGCACAGGATTTGCCAAGTAGAGCACCGACTATCAGTAGTATAAGTGTTAATACTGTATACGGTTGGCCAACTACATTTATCTTAACCCCTTCGTGACGCATGGTGCTTGCGTCCCAAACGACGCAAGCACCAAAACGTCACGATTTGTTCCTGGCCACCGATCACAAGGTGATCGGTAGCCAGGAACACTCTGGCAGAGACCAGATCAGGGTCTTAATAGACCCTGTGGGTCCCTGCCAAAAAATCGCGAGACCTCCGGACGTCACGGAAGTTCGGGCACAGCGCGATTTAGCAAAATGTAGCCGGTGCTCGCTTTGAGCACCGGCTACATTTTCCCTTTCAGACTGAGGTCACTCAAAGTGGCCTCATCTGACAGGTGGGATCCCGATGTAAGTGCCTGCAGCGGGATCCCAAAACAGCTCGGAGGTGCCGCGATGAGCTGTTTAGTACAGGACGTACTATGCCGTTCTAACGACTTTAAGGCACTTAAAGTCAGGACGGCATAGTACGTCCTAACGTCGGGAAGGGGTTAAAATCTGACTTTTGGGGGGGGATAAGGATCATTTCAGATAAGGGATAGCCACCTTCCAGGAGCTGGGTTTTGAAGCTCCTTTGTTGCTCCCTCCCGGGCGCTATTTTGTGGGAGCAAGCGCTCATGGGAAATAAAGTCTCCACAGTGCTGCGAGGGGAGGGACTTCCCCTCCTATCAATGTTCTATATTACCTTTATAAAACGTAAGCAAGCTGCTCACGTTGGATTTAGGGAACGTAGAACACTTATAGGGCTGGTGCTGCCGGTCCCAATCATTTCGGATACGGGATACTCAACCTGTATGTTAAGGCTTCAGCCACAGTTAAGCCAACCCCTGCCGCAAGGTAGCCATGGCTTCTGCGCTTTCACTGGTGCCCTCAACTTGCCCTCATTTCAAGGTACGTAACATAAATAAACAAACAAAGATCAGGACGCCGCCATGCTGCGGAACTCATCAAGCAGCTTCGAGAACCAGTAACACGGCAAACGTTATCGGTTATTGGCGTGTGGGGAATGTCAACCATGTCCGAAATGACCTCACAAGTGGACATGACTGACACGGCGACGCACCAATAGCCGCGATCGTGTTGCCACTGGCGCCAGGTTCGTACGATGGAAGACTTTAAATACAATTTTAAATGTTTCATGAAAATGGTACAAAGTGGCTTTCTGTATGATCCCAAGCTTCATTTTAATTAAAGGCACACTAAAAACTTTTTTTTACTGATAATCTGTAAAAATGATAAACATATGAAGGTTTTTTTTTTTTTTTTAATTGGTGATCGTTTAAAGTCTTTGTCCAAATGCAATCTGGCATATTTACAAAACAAAAGCCATTACACAAGGCAGTGTTTAAATATAAATACGATGATATGCATAGTTTCCCTTCTATGTAGGTGTTGCAATGGTTTGCATTTAGAAGAGAAAAAAAAAAGGCATTGTATTCCTATGATTTAAGGTCACCAAGTCTCCTACATTTTCATTCTGCAAGAAAATCCAATAATACATGTAATCGAAAAAGCACACAGTCATGTTTCATCATCATTCTCCAGTATACCATTATAGGACAAAACCCTAAGGATGGAGCAATCACCATGGAAACAAGTGGAATGTTCCTGGTGACTTTGCCCAAAATTGTGCAATTGTGTGGGAATCAGGAGACCTGATCCTCCTGTACTTTTCAAAACTAGTTCTACATTAGGAAATACATTTTGAGGTAGGCCCAAAGCCTAAAAAACAAAAAGTTTGGGAGCAAGAAGCAGGGATTTTCAGAGCCACGGGGGAAGCTGGGGCTTAGGAAAACTCTAAACATGTATGATTTCCCTGCACATGTATGCATATAAATCACGTGTGGATACACTAAATAAACAGGACAAATTACAGTTAAACACATACGACTAACGCCAAAAAAGAAGCTCTGGACGTTAAGGGTTTTATTTGTAAAAAAAAAAAAGGGGAAATTGCAGGGAATATTAGGAATATAGTTTCGGCCTTAAGCTTGCAGTTCCCTTGTCAATTCCGTCTTTCATGACTAAATCCCTAAGTATTTTGTTTAATGTGCCATAGCAGGGGTGCATTGAAGAAGAAAAAAAAAAAAAATCACTTTTTTTTTTCCTGTAAAAAAAAATTAAAATTAGACACTCACAGGCTCTAAGTTAACGGTACTTTTGAAACTTGCAACACAGATGTGGGTGGACACAGTGCTGTGTGAAGATTGGAAGGAAGTGTATGTTAAGGACATGTGCTGTTTATAGATTTATAATAATATTGCATCACCATATAAAAAAAAAAAATTAAAAAGCCAGAAATTGAAGCCCAAGTTCTGGTAAGATGGAGGACATTAACTGGGCTGATGCATTCTCATGCTGTACATGGAGTCTGCCATTACTGTAATTGATGGAGCCAGTCTGCAGCCGGTGCTCTAACGGCAGGAGAGGAGTGAGTCACGAAAAGCGGTTTATACACTGCTCAAAAACACCATCTTCTCTACTAGAATAAAATGCACTGTTCTCGTCAGTTACAGATTTGGACAGGTTGAGGCGTAATTGGAATGAATGAGAGAAGAGGAGACATGATTTTGACAGTAATGACCGGGCAGAAGATTTCTTTTGGGGGGGGGGGGGGGGTTAACGGTGTAATTTAATAAGCAAGAGTTCTTTTTTTAATAAAAGGCTGTTATTTTGTACACGGACGTTTTCTCATCGTTTTTTTACTGTTAACTACTACAGAACAAAACGTACTGGAGAGATGAAGCTGTGTCTAGCATCCCTCTGAGGTAGACAAGATCAATACCATTAAGTTGGGCAAAAGTGACATCCCTGAGAGGTACTTGAAATTCAGAGACGTGATTAGAACATGCCCTCCTAGGTCAAACACTTCGTTATTTTTTTTTTATTATAGAGGCAGCTCAGTGATGCAGGAGGAAATTATTATTATACTAGATGTAGCTCATTGATGCAGGTAGCAATTAATATTATTATTATAGAGCTAGCTCATTGGCACAGGCAGACATTAATAATATTATTATAGAGCTATCTCATTGATGAAGGCAGACATTAATAATATTATTATAGAGCTAGCTCATTGGCACAGGCAGACATTAATAATATTATTATAGAGCTAGCTCACTGATACAGGCAGACATTAATAATATTATAGAGCTAGCTCATTGATACAGGCAGACATTAATAATATTATTATAGAGCTAGCTCATTGATACAGGCAGACATTAATAATATTATTATAGAGCTAGCTCACTGATACAGGCAGACATTAATAATATTATTATAGAGCTAGCTCATTGATACAGGCAGACATTAATAATATTATTATAGAGCTATCTCATTGATGAAGGCAGACATTAATAATATTATTATAGAGCTAGCTCATTGGCACAGGCAGACATTAATAATATTATTATAGAGCTAGCTCACTGATACAGGCAGACATTAATAATATTATTATAGAGCTAGCTCATTGATACAGGCAGACATTAATAATATTATTATAGAGCTAGCTCATTGACACAGGCAGACATTAATAATATTATTATAGAGCTAGCTCATTGGCACAGGCAGACATTAATAATATTATTATAGAGCTAGCTCATTGGCACAGGCAGACATTAATAATATTATTATAGAGCTAGCTCACTGATACAGGCAGACATTAATAATATTATTATAGAGCTAGCTCATTGACACAGGCAGACATTAATAATATTATTATAGAGCTAGCTCATTGACACAGGCAGACATTAATAATATTATTATAGAGCTAGCTCATTGGCACAGGCAGACATTAATAATATTATTATAGAGCTAGCTCATTGATACAGGCAGACATTAATAATATTATTATAGAGCTAGCTCATTGATGGAGGCATACATTAATAATATTATTATAGAGCTAGCTCACTGATACAGGCAGACATTAATAATATTATTATAGAGCTAGCTCACTGATACAGGCAGACATTAATAATATTATTATAGAGCTAGCTCATTGATACAGGCAGACATTAATAATATTATTATAGAGCTAGCTCATTGATGGAGGCAGACATTAATAATATTATTATAGAGCTAGCTCACTGATACAGGCAGACATTAATAATATTATTATAGAGCTAGCTCACTGATACAGGCAGACATTAATAATATTATTATAGAGCTAGCTCACTGATACAGGCAGACATTAATAATATTATTATAGAGCTAGCTCATTGATGGAGGCAGACATTAATAATATTATTATAGAGCTAGCTCATTGATGGAGGCAGACATTAATAATATTATTATAGAGCTAGCTCATTGATGGAGGCAGACATTAATAATATTATTATAGAGCTAGCTCATTGCTGCAGGCAGACATTAATAATATTATTATAGAGCTAGCTCATTGGCACAGGCAGACATTAATAATATTATTATAGAGCTAGCTCATTGATGGAGGCAGACATTAATAATATTATTATAGAGCTAGCTCATTGCTGCAGGCAGACATTAATAATATTATTATAGAGCTAGCTCATTGATGGAGGCAGACATTAATAATATTATTATAGAGCTAGCTCATTGACGCAGGCAGACATTAATAATATTATAGAGCTAGCTCATTGACACAGGCAGACATTAATAATATTATTATAGAGCTAGCTCATTGATACAGGCAGACATTAATAATATTATTATAGAGCTAGCTCATTGATACAGGCAGACATTAATAATATTATTATAGAGCTAGCTCATTGATACAGGCAGACATTAATAATATTATTATAGAGCTAGCTCATTGATGGAGTCAGACATTAATAATATTATTATAGAGCTAGCTCAGTGATGGAGGCAGACATTAATAATATTATTATAGAGCTAGCTCATTGACACAGGCAGACATTAATAATATTATTATAGAGCTAGCTCATTGACGCAGGCAGACATTAATAATATTATAGAGCTAGCTCATTGACACAGGCAGACATTAATAATATTATTATAGAGCTAGCTCATTGATACAGGCAGACATTAATAATATTATTATAGAGCTAGCTCATTGATACAGGCAGACATTAATAATATTATTATAGAGCTAGCTCATTGATACAGGCAGACATTAATAATATTATTATAGAGCTAGCTCATTGATGGAGTCAGACATTAATAATATTATTATAGAGCTAGCTCAGTGATGGAGGCAGACATTAATAATATTATTATAGAGCTAGCTCATTGACACAGGCAGACATTAATAATATTATTATAGAGCTAGCTCATTGACACAGGCAGACATTAATAATATTATTATAGAGCTAGCTCATTGGCACAGGCAGACATTAATAATATTATTATAGAGCTAGCTCACTGATACAGTCAGACATTAATAATATTATTATAGAGCTAGCTCATTGATACAGGCAGACATTAATAATATTATTATAGAGCTAGCTCACTGATACAGTCAGACATTAATAATATTATTATAGAGCTAGCTCATTGATACAGGCAGACATTAATAATATTATTATAGAGCTAGCTCATTGATACAGGCAGACATTAATAATATTATTATAGAGCTAGCTCACTGATACAGTCAGACATTAATAATATTATTATAGAGCTAGCTCATTGACACAGGCAGACATTAATAATATTATTATAGAGCTAGCTCATTGACACAGGCAGACATTAATAATATTATTATAGAGCTAGCTCATTGACGCAGGCAGACATTAATATTATTATAGAGCAAGCTCATTGATGGAGGCAGACATTAATAATATTATTATAGAGCTAGCTCACTGATGGAGGCAGACATTAATAATATTATTATAGAGCTAGCTCATTGATACAGGCAGACATTAATAATATTATTATAGAGCAAGCTCATTGATGGAGGCAGACATTAATATTATTATTATAGAGCTAGCTCATTGATACAGGCAGACATTAATAATATTATTATAGAGCTAGCTCACTGATGGAGGCAGACATTAATAATATTATTATAGAGCTAGCTCACTGATGGAGGCAGACATTAATAATATTATTATAGAGCTAGCTCATTGATACAGGCAGACATTAATAATATTATTATAGAGCTAGCTCATTGATGGAGGCAGACATTAATATTATTATTATAGAGCTAGCTCATTGGCACAGGCAGACATTAATAATATTATTATAGAGCTAGCTCATTGGCACAGGCAGACATTAATAATATTATTATAGAGCTAGCTCACTGATACAGGCAGACATTAATAATATTATTATAGAGCTAGCTCATTGACACAGGCAGACATTAATAATATTATTATAGAGCTAGCTCATTGATGGAGGCAGACATTAATAATATTATTATAGAGCTAGCTCATTGATGGAGGCAGACATTAATAATATTATTATAGAGCTAGCTCATTGGCACAGGCAGACATTAATACTATTATTATAGAGCTAGCTCATTGATACAGGCAGACATTAATAATATTATTATAGAGCTAGCTCACTGATACAGGCAGACATTAATAATATTATTATAGAGCTAGCTCATTGATACAGGCAGACATTAATAATATTTTTATAGAGCTAGCTCATTGGCACAGGCAGACATTAATAATATTATTATAGAGCTAGCTCATTGATACAGGCAGACATTAATAATATTATTATAGAGCTAGCTCACTGATACAGGCAGACATTAATAATATTATTATAGAGCTAGCTCATTGATGGAGGCAGACATTAATAATATTATTATAGAGCTAGCTCACTGATACAGGCAGACATTAATAATATTATTATAGAGCTAGCTCATTGATACAGGCAGACATTAATAATATTATTATAGAGCTAGCTCACTGATGGAGGCAGACATTAATAATATTATTATAGAGCTAGCTCATTGATGGAGTCAGACATTAATAATATTATTATAGAGCTAGCTCAGTGATGGAGGCAGACATTAATAATATTATTATAGAGCTAGCTCATTGATACAGGCAGACATTAATAATATTATTATAGAGCTAGCTCAGTGATGGAGGCAGACATAAATACACACAACTGGTCTCTGCCACATTGTTCCTGGCTTCCGATCACCTTGTGTCACGAAGGGGTTAAAAATATAAGAAAAATAAATAAAAAGAATTTAATAAAAGTGCCTATGTCCAGATATAAGAAGTCATGCATCATTTGTAAGGGTCACGTTGGCTGGAAATTTACTGGGTTCCGAATATCTATCAGGATTTGTATCTCAGAGTATTTGGTAGACATGAATCAGGGGTAACTCTGCCAACCAAAAAAACGAACCTGCTCCAAGGCTGCGTGCAAGCTTGTAATGTAATGAATACCTGGCAGAAGTGCATGCTGGTGCAGAAAGTTCGAGATTTGGTTTATTCCTAAACGCGTCTCCTGTTGATGACACGGGGCAGATACGTTGGATTAGATCTTTCTGCACAGCCATAGAGCTGTGGCATCAAACCATGTTCAGTTGGGTACTTTATTTCTATTCTTTCATTAAAATGTTTTTAATTGGACCTTCGGTGCGTGATGCAATCTTGCATACTAAATGCTGAGCCGGGAGGTGATGGGGAGCAACACCCTAGCACTGTATGTTTCCTGGGGATGTAAGTCCATCAATCTAGTAGAATGCCTCTCTGAGAATTAATATGCAAGCATGCCTTATTAATACTCTGTATGTGGGAAAACAAGAGGAACGATTGGCAATATGCTTCTTCCAAAATGTGCTTTTTAAAAAACACTTAAGACTATCTTTTCAGGACAAATGCCAGAATTCAGTGTTTGTGTCTAATCTATAACAGGATAACAATAAAATCACAGCATTTCACAGTTTGTACACATTCCTCATTGAGGCCAAGCGCAGCAATGACACATATTACTGTAACATGGTTAAAGGTTTACTTAACCCCAAAGGCACAGATCAGCCTGGCATAGTAACAGTTAATAGTACAGTTATAGTCAGTGTCTTATGCTTTGTCTCCATCTGCTGGTAGCCTGTAGATTGCATGCATTCAATAACCGATCATGCAATGATAAGAACCCTTTGGGCCCATCTAGTCTACCACTTTGTTTGCCAAATGTATTAGTTCCCGGCGACAACTTGTATCCAGTCTAGCCCTATCGCATAATCAGTAGATAGTTCTGCATATGTGTAATCCCGTGAAGACCACCTCCACCAAAACATGCAAACCAAGCAAAAAAAGAAATACGTAGAGTGTCGGGAGTTTTATAAAAAGGCACAATCGCTGTTTGTTACTTATAACGGCGATCGCGACACTTTGGAGTGCAGGAAAATGACCTCCGACAAATAGTATCTGACGGAGGCTCCCTGACGCAAACCAGGCGCCTTTCAGAGCAACAAGCGGTGACACAACCTAAATCTACGCACCAGGCGTATATAATGCAGACTCACGAATTGTGTCAGGAGTCTGCTTTATACATTGGCGCACACGCCTATTGCGCCACTATTTGCCGCAATCTGCATGTGCTCAGTGTTTGGGAACCAGTCCTGATGCCCTATTAATATTGTAAGCTCTGGGGGCAGGGTTCTCTACCTCATGTACCAGTCTGTTCTAGTTTGTCTAGCTTAGTATGTATTTCCCCTCTATGCTCTGTACCGAGCGCTATGTAAATTACTGGCGCTATCTAAATAAATAATGTAATGTGTTGAGACACTCGTTTTTAATGGGACTCTGTACATTGTGCTAGCAAAATTGTAAATAAAGAGAAAATGTGTCTTCTGTTGATGACATCACCTCTGGCTTAATATGCAAATTAACTACCTTCCAATGGGAGATGTGTAATTTGGTGATGTCATAACAACGGGAAACATTTCAATGTGAGCAATAATAATTGTGTAAGAACTGAATATTTAAAAGGTATACAGTCACCTGAAAACATTTTTGATACAGGTTAAGTATCCCTTATCCAGAAATTATATTTTGTTATCCCCAAAAAAATAAATTTGGATTTTGCCCCAAGTTGCACATTGCACACACCCCTGTCGGAATACAAGCACACAGCAGTGTATTCAGTGTCCAGCCCCCTTAAGCTGTGATATAGCCTTTCCATGCATGCTCAGATTCCCCCACGGCCACAAAGGGTAATACAATGACACGTGTGCAGACCTGACACGCCAACGGCAGGTTCCCAGCGATGCCTCACATCACAGCTACATCACAGTAACAGTGATTTATTAGCTCTATACAGTATTTACATTGATATTACTGGATTTCATAAGAGCTGAGAGGCTTTAATATATCTTATTGGTGAAAATGATCCGTTACACATAATGGTACATTATCTAAATACACGCAGAGTATGTGGCTTGGGAGTGCAATCCTCTTCGGTGGAATCAGTAATGCCCTGAATGTAGGAATGAGGAGACAGGCGGGTAGGAATGAGGAGCCGGCCGGTAGGAATGAGGAGCCGGGCTGGTAGGAATGAGGAGCCGGGCGGGTAGGAATGAGGAGCCAGGCGGGTAGGAATGAGGAGCCGGGCTGGTAGGAATGAGGAGCCGGGCGGGTAGGAATGAGGAGCCAGGCGGGTAGGAATGAGGAGCCAGGCGGGTAGGAATGAGGAGCCAGGCGGGTAGAAATGAGGAGCCAGGCGGGTAGGAATGAGGAGCCAGGCGGGTAGGAATGAGGAGCCAGGCGGGTAGGAATGAGGAGCCAGGCGGGTAGGAATGAGGAGCCAGGCGGGTAGGAATGAGGAGCCAGGCGGGTAGGAATGAGGAGCCAGGCAGGTAGGAATGAGGAGCCAGGCAGGTAGGAATGAGGAGCCAGGCGGGTAGCACTGCTGAAGACGGGGATTATATGTATTTAAAAGAGAAAAGAAATCGCTTGTAAATGTTTGGTTTAACAGGGAATCAGTATTATTATCACTGACATGAAAGGATAAGTCTGCCAGGTGGGAAGCTCAGAATATGAAGGTAATGTGAGGAGTGCCGGGCAGTTAAGGGGGGAGTTACACATTTGGGGAGCACAGAAAACACTCAGGACTTACATTCCAGAGACTCCGTACAGCATGGGATTATTACAAACATCAGTATCGTGAAAGGTTTATTTTCTACATAACACTAGTGAGTTACTTTTGGTTTTGTTACAGGTTATAAACAGAGATAAGCAATAAATCCCAAGGGAAGCATTTCTAAATGATAGGTAAATAGTATTCAGCATATTGAAACTTGCAGGATAATCAGTGTATTTTGTGTTACAGGAACTTCCAGATGCCTTTTATTAAACTGGATTTTTGTATTGGTAATTGTATACGTTTGAACTGGATCAGGTTTAAACTAATTATCACACCTTTGAGAAGTGACCCAGCATAGAATACACTGTAACCAGCTTGTTATGGGGAACTGAGCCAGATCAGAAATGAAACCACTGCTCATTCCTTGATTAAAGATTACATTTACGCTTCCGGTGCCAACTCACTTTAGGGTCCAGCTGGCCCATGTTAAAGGGACACTCCGGACCACTGTTAATTTCGTCGACTAAACATTTTTGTCATAGTTTTCGTCAACTGCATGTTTTCAGTGACTAAAACTAAACTAAATAAAAACTAACTTAATAGGACTGAAACTATGACTTAAATCCACTGCAATTTCATCCACTGACAAAAAAATGTTAGGGAGGGATTATTGCATTTACCTATGTGGACTTCTGGATCTGGTTCCCATGGATCTCTGCCAAAGCCCAGTCCCCTGACTACCTGCAGCTGGATTGGCTGAGACACAGAGTCCCTGTGCCTGTCTGACCCCAGGAACAATGATCTGCAAACTGCAGAGGAAGAGGATACTCCTCCATCAGATTCACCTGGTACTGTCACATGATTGTGTCCCCTCCCATCTCCCTAGCAAGTTAACTTAACACTATGTAACAGCCTTCTCAGACCTGTTCCCTCCCATCTCCCTAGCAAGTTAACTTAACACTATGTAACAGCCTTCTCAGACCTGTTCCCTCCCATCTCCCTAGCAAGTTAACTTAACACTGTGTAACAGCTTCTCAGACCTGTTCCCTCCCATCTCCCCAGCAAGTTAACTTAACACTATGTAACAGCCTTCTCAGACCTGTTCCCTCCCATCTCCCCAGCAAGCTAACTTAACACTGTGTAACAGCTTCTCAGACCTGCTCCCTCCCGTCTCCCTAGCAAGATAACTTAACACTATGTAACAGCCTTCTCAGACCTGCTCCCTCCCATCTCTCTAGCAAGTTAACTTAACACTATGTAACAGCCTTCTCAGACCTGCTCCCTCCCATCTCCCTAGCAAGTTAACGTAACACTATGTAACAGCCTTCTCAGACCTGCTCCCTCCCATCTCCCTAGCAAGATAACGTAACACTGTGTAACAGCCTTCTCAGACCTGTTCCCTCCCATCTCCCTAGCAAGATAACGTAACACTATGTAACAGCCTTCTCAGACCTGTTCCCTCCCATCTCCCTAGCAAGATAACTTAATACTATGTAACAGCCTTCTCAGACCTGCTCCCTCCCATCTCCCTAGCAAGATAACTTAACACTATGTAACAGCCTTCTCAGACCTGTTCCCTCCCATCTCCCTAGCAAGTTAACTTAATACTGTGTAACAGCCTTCTCACACCTGCTCCCTCCCTCACTGTTACTGGAGTGTTAGTCGACTAAAAGTAAAACAACTAAACTGAAATGAAATTTTAGTTAAAAGACTATGACTAAAACTAAAAAAAAAACTCACGAAAACATGTAAGCCTTCCGACTGCGTCCATTAAGATATAGTTACATAGTTAACAATAATAGAAAATAAGGATTAGTCAAAGGAGAAAGGACAAAATTACAGCAGGGATAACAACAAATACACCAACAGCTGAAAGAGAGCAAGAAAACAGGATAAACGCATGCCAGATGACCCCCAAATCTACAAAGCATCAGATGCTAAAAACCAGAGTGTGCACTTCCAATTAACTGAAAGGCAGTAATGACCATATACAATCCGGTCTATATTACAACAACAGGTACAGTCATGGAGCAGACTGAGTAAGGGGGATCATCCTACTCACAAGTGGGGCTTCAATATAAGTGTGGAGCAACACAAGCGCGTCCACACGATACGAGGACCTCAAATAAAGCAGTAGAAATGCAGATAAAAAGGTTAAAATCCAAATAAAAACAGCAGCAAGTCAGTCAGCAAGTCCAAAAGGATACAGGAGATCTAAACCAGGTGCCATTCAATGTTATAGAGTGCTACAGCAGGGGTGCTGACATTCAAACAAAAACGACTTGCCCAGGGACTAACCGGTAGTCTACTTGTACATCATGACCAAAAATGATTTTAATCAAAACCGGTTTTAAAGCGACTGTATCACCTAAATATTGCTTATACTGAGAGAATAAAATTATTCAAAATTACCTGTAGATTGTGTCAGCAGAATTGCAAGCAAATGCCTAAATTAGGAAAAAATTTGTTTTTAAATGTTTCTGCAGTGTCCCGCTGTGGTTTGATATGCAAATGACAGTCACACACCTATATACAAAGACAGTCACACACCTATATACAAAGACAGTCACACACCTATATACAAAGACAGTCACACACCTATATACAAAGACTGTCACACACCTATATACAAAGACTGTCACACACCTATATACAAAGACTGTCACACACCTATATACAAAGACTGTCACACACCTATATACAAAGACTGTCACACACCTATATACAAAGACTGTCACACACCTATATACAAAGACTGTCACACACCTATATACAAAGACTGTCACACACTTATATACAAAGACTGTCACACACTTATATACAAAGACTGTCACACACTTATATACAAAGACTGTCACACACTTATATACAAAGACTGTCACACACTTATATACAAAGACTGTCACACACTTATATACAAAGACTGTCACACACTTATATACAAAGACTGTCACACACCTATATACAAAGACTGTCACACACCTATATACAAAGACTGTCACACACCTATATACAGTCACACACCTATATACAGTCACACACCTATATACAGTCACACACCTATATACAGTCACACACCTATATACAGTCACACACCTATATACAAAGACTGTCACACACCTATATACAAAGACTGTCACACACCTATATACAAAGACTGTCACACACCTATATACAAAGACTGTCACACACTTATATACAAAGACTGTCACACACTTATATACAAAGACTGTCACACACTTATATACAAAGACTGTCACACACTTATATACAAAGACTGTCACACACTTATATACAAAGACTGTCACACACTTATATACAAAGACTGTCACACACTTATATACAAAGACTGTCACACACCTATATACAAAGACTGTCACACACCTATATACAAAGACTGTCACACACCTATATACAAAGACTGTCACACACTTATATACAGTCACACACCTATATACAGTCACACACCTATATACAGTCACACACCTATATACAGTCACACACCTATATACAGTCACACACCTATATACAAAGACAGTCACACACCTATATACAAAGACTGTCACACACCTATATACAAAGACTGTCACACACCTATACACAAAGACTGTCACACACCTATATACAAAGACTGTCACACACCTATATACAAAGACCGTTTCTTTTTTTCCCAATGTGTCCCCTATTTCCCTGCTGCATTACCTCATTTCAGAGGAGGGGTCATTGCTGCTGCTGCCTAGTCTGTGTCTCTCACACAAGCACAGACCATCTCCACTTGTTGTACCACTGAGCATCGGGATGTCTTGTGACACCAGGTGATCAGACACTAGTCAGTGCAGCCCGCACACACTATGGCCCCTTGCACAGTGTTGGGGGAAAAAACTCTGGCAAGGGGTGCCACGTGGATGTCTACACAGGCACCACATCGAATTTCCTGGTCGACATGGTGCCTGGGATATTTGTCGAGCACAAGCTAATGGAGTGGCTAATGGAAAAATAAAAAATAAAAATTTCACCCAGCTGCGGGCTATCTTTAAGGACTGCATATCCTGGGCATCAAGCAATAGGAATTGCACATCCCTGGACAGTCTCACAAGGCCTGGCATTTACTTTAGTTTTAAATCTCCAGTGGGCATATGCAGACTATAGAAACTGAGATCCACCAAAAACCAACACTAACCCAAGCCTGAAGGCTAACTAAGGGTGTATTTAAAAAAAAAAAAAAAAAGGGTTATGAGGGTTTGAATGTTGCAGACTGCCTCTAGAAGTAGTCAAGCAACATCCCCAGAGCGACGGAAGCGATCATTGGTAGCTTCCAAAGCTCATTCCTACAACAGGGCAGCGCCATATTGATAAAGCATGCTTCTCTCTACAGCGAGTAATGGCATTGCATTGATCTCAGTGTAGCCGAATGCTTTCTAACATTTTTATACACAGTAACACATTTTTTTATACATATATATTTTTTTATTTCCCTTTTAAATATCATTTCTATATAGATTTCTATGGGAGAGCCATATATATATATATATATATATATATATATATATATATATATATATATATATATATATATATATAAATCCTATTCTCATGTGGATACTATGTTACTGTGAGTCATTAAAGCATCGACTTTTTTTAATTTCAAAGTCCTGTGAGGGCGTGCTTTTGTTTGGATATGTGTATATATATAATTATTATTATTATATAATTGCATTGAGTGGATTTTGCAATTGATCGGTATAATCCTGTATGTATAATGAATGGAAGTATGTTTATTAGAATAAAAGAATTACTTTTGTCGACCAGACAATTTTTTTCACCCAAAAGGGTTAATATTGTTAATCCCGCCCCCCTCAGAGAATATCATCCAATGAGCACTACTGAGGAGCAAGCCACAAGTTCATTGATGTAGCTACGGCAAAATGCGTCTGACATCACCACGCACAGGAGGGGGGACCCTTTCAGTAAATATTTGTATTTGAGTTGTTCTGTGCATTTCCCAGCATATTTGTCCTACTCATTATTGAGGAGAACCAAAGTGCGCCCCCGATATTACAGTTAAGATGGTCTTTTTTTATGCTGTAGGTCTTAGCCTTGATCCTATTTTCATTCAAATTAGACTTTTAAATGGGTAAAAAAAAAAAAAAAGACCGATTACATCATTAAAAGAAAGATTTGGCAAAAAATAAAATGAAAATATTTCATAAAATAACTAGACTTTAACAGGGAACAAAAACAGACAATCGGAGGAAGGCCGGTGTTAATGAAGGTGATTTGGGCCATTCGACCCCATTACATTTTTTTCCTGGCAGATCTGAAGACTTCTCATTACAGACTCTGGTCCAAACCAAGTCATGTACTTACAGCCGGTCTCCAGTAGATCCATGGCCACGCTGGTTGTGATCTCTGTCCCTGTGTTAATGTAAGCCTGACAGTTCTTCAGAGATGAAAGGGAGTTGTCCACATGAGTGAAGGAGATTTTCGGTGCTGTGCGGCCCTGCATCCTGATTGGATTTCCTACAATAAAAATAATCCATGCATAATAAGTGTTTGCATTATACTGTATGTAACACACAGTGACAAGTCACCTAGACTTCCAGAAACATGATATGAAGTGACCACCTGTCGTCTGCTCTGGCAGGGTCACAGCCCTGGCTCCTAGCTTTACGTTCCATAGAACTCTATGGCAGGGTCACAGCCCTGGCTCCTAGCTTTACGTTCCATAGTACTCTATGGCAGGGTCACAGCCCTGGCTCCTAGCTTTACGTTCCATAGTACTCTATGGCAGGGTCACAGTCCTGGCTCCTAGCTTTACGTTCCATAGAACTCTATGGCAGGGTCACAGCCCTGGCTCCTAGCTTTACGTTCCATAGTACTCTATGACAGTGTCACAGTCCTGGCTCCTAGCTTTACGTTCCATAGTACTCTATGGCAGGGTCACAGCCCTGGCTCCTAGCTTTACGTTCCATAGTACTCTATGGCAGGGTCACAGCCCTGGCTCCTAGCTTTACGTTCCATAGAACTCTATGGCAGGGTCACAGCCCTGGCTCCTAGCTTTACGTTCCATAGTACTCTATGGCAGTGTCACAGCCCTGGCTCCTAGCTTTACGTTCCATAGAACTCTATGGCAGGGTCACAGCCCTGGCTCCTAGCTTTACGTTCCATAGTACTCTATGGCAGGGTCACAGCCCTGGCTCCTAGCTTTACGTTCCATAGTACTCTATGGCAGTGTCACAGCCCTGGCTCCTAGCTTTACGTTCCATAGTACTCTATGGCAGGGTCACAGCCCTGGCTCCTAGCTTTACGTTCCATAGAACTCTATGGCAGTGTCAGCCCTGGCTCCTAGCTTTACGTTCCATAGTACTCTTTGGCAGTGTCACAGCCCTGGCTCCTAGCTTTACGTTCCATAGTACTCTATGGCAGGGTCACAGTCCTGGCTCCTAGCTTTACGTTCCATAGTACTCTATGGCAGTGTCACAATCCTGGCTCCTAGCTTTACGTTCCATACTACTCTATGGCAGTGTCACAGTCCTGGCTCCTAGCTTTACGTTCCATAGTACTCTATGGCCGGGTCACAGCCCTGGCTCCTAGCTTTACGTTCCATAGTACTCTATGGCAGGGTCACAGTCCTGGCTCCTAGCTTTACGTTCCATAGTACTCTATGGCAGTGTCACAGCCCTGGCTCCTAGCTTTACGTTCCATTGAACTCTATGGCAGGGTCACAGCCCTGGCTCCTAGCTTTACGTTCCATAGTACTCTATGGCAGTGTCACAGTCCTGGCTCCTAGCTTTACGTTCCATAGTACTCTATGGCAGGGTCACAGCCCTGGCTCCTAGCTTTACGTTCCATAGAACTCTATGGCAGGGTCACAGCCCTGGCTCATAGCTTTACGTTCCATAGTACTCTATGGCAGTGTCACAGCCCTGGCTCCTAGCTTTACGTTCCATAGTACTCTATGGCAGGGTCACAGCCCTGGCTCCTAGCTTTACGTTCCATAGAACTCTATGGCAGGGTCACAGCCCTGGCTCCTAGCTTTACGTTCCATAGTACTCTATGGCAGTGTCACAGTCCTGGCTCCTAGCTTTACGTTCCATAGTACTCTATGGCAGGGTCACAGCCCTGGCTCCTAGCTTTACGTTCCATAGAAATCTATGGCAGGGTCACAGCCCTGGCTCCTAGCTTTACGTTCCATAGTACTCTATGGCAGTGTCACAGCCCTGGCTCCTAGCTTTACGTTCCATAGTACTCTATGGCAGTGTCACAGTCCTGGCTCCTAGCTTTACGTTCCATAGTACTCTATGGCAGGGTCACAGTCCTGGCTCCTAGCTTTACGTTCCATAGTACTCTATGGCAGGGTCACAGCCCTGGCTCCTAGCTTTACGTTCCATAGTACTCTATGGCAGGGTCACAGTCCTGGCTCCTAGCTTTACGTTCCATAGAACTCTATGGCAGTGTCACAGCCCTGGCTCCTAGCTTTACGTTCCATAGTACTCTATGACAGTGTCACAGTCCTGGCTCCTAGCTTTACGTTCCATAGTACTCTATGGCAGGGTCACAGTCCTGGCTCCTAGCTTTACGTTCCATAGAACTCTATGGCAGTGTCACAGCCCTGGCTCCTAGCTTTACGTTCCATAGAACTCTATGGCAGTGTCACAGCCCTGGCTCCTAGCTTTACGTTCCATAGTACTCTATGGCAGTGTCACAGCCCTGGCTCCTAGCTTTACGTTCCATAGTACTCTATGGCAGGGTCACAGCCCTGGCTCCTAGCTTTACGTTCCATAGTACTCTATGGCAGGGTCACAGCCCTGGCTCCTAGCTTTACGTTCCATAGTACTGTATGGCAGTGTCACAGCCCTGGCTCCTAGCTTTACGTTCCATAGTACTCTATGGCAGGGTCACAGCCCTGGCTCCTAGCTTTACGTTCCATAGTACTGTATGGCAGTGTCACAGACCTGGCTCCTAGCTTTACGTTCCATAGTACTCTATGGCAGGGTCACAGCCCTGGCTCCTAGCTTTACGTTCCATAGTACTGTATGGCAGTGTCACAGTCCTGGCTCCTAGCTTTACGTTCCATAGTACTCTATGGCAGTGTCATGGGCCCCCAGGCCTGTGTGTTTGGCTGCTGGAGTGACGCCATGTAATAACACTCACGGTCTGTTTCCCTGTCAGTTCAGCTCCAGTTTTGCCGCGCGCTTCCTACGAAACCAAAACAAACCACGCCCCCTAGAGCTGGTTGGCATGTCAGCCGTCGCGTGAGGATGACGTCGGGAAGCGCGGCGGCAGCGGCGTCACCTGACCGAAGCCCTGACAGGTCACATGACGGCGATGTTGGACATTCTGGCTACTCCATCAGTTTCCTTCTCTATCAGGAGAGGTGAGATATACGTGCCAGCAAAACCAGTCCCACCCCACCCCACCCCAAAACCCTGTTAGTGTGTCCGCTGCCAACCGCGACTCCCATCATGCTCAGCCAGCCTTCGAGGTGACTTCTCCCGTCTCTATCCGCTGGCTTGGAAAGCATGGAGCTCAGAGAATGCACAGTCAGTGTGAGGATGATGGGAGTTGCGGTGCAGTTGTAGTGTTAGATGTCTAGGCTAATGACCATTGTCCTGTGATAGCTACTATTAACTATAACTCCCATTAGGCTCAGCTCGTCACATGTTGTGCATCATGGGAATGGGGGGGGGGGGGGGGGGAATAGAGGTATCCGGAGATCTGCTGTCCAAAGGAAAACCAAAGGCACTCAGGGCTATAATATAATAATTATTATTATTATAATATAATAAAAACATAGATTGTAGAAGAATAAGAACTCATGCAAAGCCCATACAGAAAGAGTGCAGCTGGAGTGCCAGAGGTTAGCAATTATTGCTGTAGATTGGTGTCTGAGCTCACTGCCTGCATCAATATTAACAGTAAACAGAAGAGTATAAAAGAAGAAAAACTACTACAAGAAGAAGGCATAGTTTTAAATTAGAGATGCAGAGGTTTAAAACTAATATCAAGAAGTATTACTTTACTGAGAGGGTAGTGGATGCATGGAATAGTCTTCCAGCAGAAATGGTAGAGGTAAACACAGTTAAGGAGTTTAATCATAGCATGGGATAAGAGTATGACTATCCAAGATATAAGATAAGGTCAGGGACTAATTCAAGTACAAAACGAACACAGAAACAAAACCACAAGTGAACAAAGTGTATAATATATAATAATAGATAAATACTCCTCCCATTGCACTGCAGCTCCTTGGGCACTCCAGATCACAATACACCAAAGTAGAGGCGCAGGGGGGGGTATCACACTCACAGACACAGTGTTATAGCATACTCATCAGTTTAAAATCTTCAGGTTTATTCCAATATATAATATATATAAAAGAGACCAACTGTGCAGTATATCACAACATAAAATCAACAGTGCTAAAATATTGCACTTACGAAAGATAAAGCACATCAAGTGCAACTTGTGTGTTATAAATGCATTCACACAAAGATAGCCACATTATTTCTCCTGTGGAAGCCGACATCGGAGCCAGGCGAAATGAGTCGGGATTCAGCTTTTATTCGGGGGATTCGGGAACCTGGATTTACCCTGTCCTAGTGGCAGCAGGAATGGAACTTTATTATCTTGCCTGGGCTGCTTTTATATCCTGCAAGTTGCACTATAGATTTATATGTGCGCCTCTATTATCTTTTTTGATATAAATTTGAACTCCCCTCTTAATTCCCTGCAGTTCTCTCTTTCATGACTAAAGCCCATAATACTCTGTATCCTGGGGGGTGAACTTATAACCCAGTTACAAAACATTTACCAAAATTGCACAATTGAAGACATTTTACCACTTGGCTACATTTTACTGCTTTAGTGGCCAACTCACCATAACTCGATATGTAAAAGTGGTGACATTTCATTGGGGGGGCTATTTATTAAAAAATTAAATGCAAGGGAATTGTAAAAATGAATAGCTGAGATGGATAGATAGTTGAATTTTAAATAGATTGCAGGATTTTTACAAATCGGCTACTAATGCCTGATTTTTGCAGTTGACTGGTTACTTTCAGTGTACAGCTCCCGTTAAGGCAACACATGATTACGTATTGAGGTTTCGGTTCTGCGTGTATTTAATAAGCCTGTTATTTCGCAGCACATGGGTGTAATAATACTTGTTGACCTCTTCACACAGGATCCACCTCTTAGCCTTCTTCTATCTAGGACCGGCGTTTGGATAAAATGGTTGACTTCCTGGCAGAGAATAATCACTGCGGCCAGGCAGTCCTGCGCATTGTTTCCCGCGGTAATGCCATCATTGCAGAGCTGCTAAGGCTTTCTGAATTTGTACCCGGAGTATTCAAACTTAAAGACAAAGCAGATCAACAAAAATATGGGGAAATTATATTCGATTTCAGTTACTTCAAGGTGAGCCATGGTAATTCCTAGGTAATTGTTCCTGTATTGCAGATCATGTATTACTATCATACTTGGTGTTTGCAGTGACTGAGAGGAGACTATTTATTTTTCTCATCATCGTTGTGTGTCCTGTTTTTTTTCTGTGTCTGTTTAGTTAAGGAGACACCGTCGCCTTAAACATTGTTGCCTCTGTAATTATGGAGAATCCAAAAAAGTATTGCAAATGATCCATACATTGTAGAATGGATTGACTTGAGCACTTACAGCATACAGGATAGTGTATAAACATGTACCAAAAAATAGTAAATATTCTCTAAAAGACAGTGATGTTGATGCGTAATACAAACAGATATTTAGGTGTATGGGCAGGATAATTGGGTACAAAAGAAATGTTTCTGAGGCCGACTGACGCGTTTCACCGTCAAAGTTCTCGATCAGAGTTCATAAGTGCTTGTGGAAATTATATAACTGTGATTAGGGTTGAACGAAAGGCCTTCTGTTTGAGAATGTAATGGAAGATAAACGCAAAGGATACTTTTTGTGTCATATGAGCAGAAATATTCGGTTACTTTATTGTACCAAGGTTGCTCGTCTCTGTCCATTATTCTCACGGACTTAGCACTACAATATAGCTAAACCGATCTGAATATAAAAATATCTAGTATTTCTCCTGAGAGAGGCGTATACTGGAAAACCAGTGACATCTTAATACATTAACTCTGGTACCCTGCTTCTCACTGTAATAGTCACTGCTGGTGATGGGAGGGTTCAAACCCCAGTCAATGAGCTTTTACAAATATTTCATACCCTTTGCTGAATTTTTATTTTTTTTTGCTCCAGGGGCCTGAGATCTGCGAGGGGCGATTGGAAACCAAACCTGAACTCCAAGATCTGGACGAGGAATTCCGTGAAAACAACATCGAAATCCTGACCCGATTCTATTTGGCCTTTGAAAGCGTGCACAAGTATATTGTAGATCTAAACAGGTACACGAGCTCCATGAATTCAATTACAAGGCTTATTGCCACGCTCAATGGGAATAATGGAATCAGGCTTTCTTAATGAGGTGAGGGTGTGTATACATAGAAACATAGAATGTGTCGGCAGATAAGAACCATTCGGTCCATCTAGTCTGCCCAATTTTTTTTTGAGTACTTTTATTAATCCCCAGTTCCCGGTCTTATAGCTAGGATAGCCTTGTGCCTATCCCACGCATGCTTAAAATCCTTCACTGTGTTTACCTCTACCACTTCTGCTGGAAGGCTATTCCATACATCCACTACCCTCTCAGTAAAGTAATACTTCCTGTTATTACTTTTAAATCGTTGCCCCTCTCATTTAAGACTATGTCCTCTAGTTGTGGTAGTTTATCTTCATATAAATATACTCTCTTCCTTTACTGTGTTGATTCCCTTTATGTATTTAAATGTTTCTATCATATCCCCCCTGTTACGTCTTTCCTCCAAGCTATACATGTTAAGATGCTTTAACCTTTCCTGGTAAGTTTTATCCTTCAACCCATGAACCAGTTTAGTAGCCCTTCTCTGAACTCTCTCCAAAGTATCAATATGCTTCTGGAGATACGGTCTCCAGTACTGCGTACAATACTCCAAGTGAGGTCTCACCAGTGCTCTGTACAATGGCATGAGCACTTCCCTCTTCCTACTGCTAATACCTCTCCCTATGCAACCAAGCATTCTGCTAATACCTTTCCCTATGCAACCAAGCATTCTGCTAGCATATCCTGCTGCTCTATTGCATTGCCTACCTACCTTCAAGTCCTCTGAAATTATTACTCCTAAATCCCTTTCCTCAGATGTTGAGGTTAGGACTGTATACAGAAAGGTAAAGAGGATACAGACTGTATATTGCCACATACCACTTCTATCGCGCCTCGTACACTGCTGCTGTAGTTCAGCAATCCGTCCGACAAACACAATGCAGGCCTTTGGATTTTTATGGCTGTGAATCTGTTTGTATTAAAGGGACTATGTCCCCTAAATATGGTTCGTACACAAGTGCATAAACTGAGAAAAAAAGTGTTTTAAACATGTCGGTGGTGTCTTGATTTGCAAATTAACTGCTTTGAAAAGGAAGTGTGTAATAAAACCACAAAGTGATGTCATGAACCGGTGACACTTTTAAAGCTCATTTTTCTTTTAAACTATGCATTTGCTTTACAGTTCCATTAACAAAAAATATATATCTATACATTGTATTCTTTACATTTACAGTGTAAACCATGTATTGTCCCTTTAAATGTCCCATGTATACTAAATTATTTGTCACTCACACGGGAGAGGTATTCTGATTCTGTCGAATTTTCGGATTCCCACGCCAGTTCCCTATCATAGGTATGACTTCCTTAGTTACAAGCTCCGTGTGGCTGGAATCTCTATTACAAAGACCGCTGTGCAGCATAATCATAATAATGTTTTATTAAAGCATTGTGTTTATTTGTCCACTAGAGAACCCCCTGAATATTCAGCTGCCTAGAAACAGGACACGTGGATTAAAGGGACAGTCTAGTCCCCAAACTCACATTGGTGCAAGATGAAGATTACTGCCTGTATAGTGCACAGGCTTTACCCCTGTGTGATTTGATGCAGGCATTCTGTATAAATCACATTTTTTATATTTGACTCAAGCCCTCCCCAGTGATTACTCTGCATGTTTACTGCAGGTGCGACAGCATTGATTCTATAGACACTGAGGATATAAAGTTTTGTTTCATATAGTCACTTCCTGTGCTCCTCAAATTGAGTCTGTTGAGTGGCCTATGAGTGACCTTGCTCTTGTACACAGTAGGATCTCTTAACAGTGCAACACATTGCCTGATGACATCACTAGAGAGACAGGATATTCCATTCATTTGAATGGCAATATTCTCATTGGTTCCTGCAGCAAAAAAAAAAGGAAATGACTTTTACTCATGTATTGTGGGCAGTCCTTGTTTCTTGCAAACTGCTGTAATTTCACAATTTCTTCTAGCTGTAAGTATTTTATATTTTAAGCAATGCAAAACGTAAGACATGCATTTTAAATTAATTATTATTATTAATATGCATTAATATTTGGAAGATGCATTTTGGGTACTAGACAGTCCCTTTAACACTGATGGGGCAGGTGTATAAATAAGTACAAGGGTAGAAGTAGCTTTGATACATTTGTTGAAAGGCCTTGATGTCCCCTACACACCTTTTATTTGTGCTTTTCCCAGGTATCTGGAGGATCTTAACGAAGGAATTTATATTCAGCAGACTCTGGAAACTGTGCTTTTAAACGAAGATGGGAAACAGCTTCTAGTGAGTAATAACTACCAGCACATCCTCTTATAGGGGCTACACTACCTTAACATTGTCCACTTTGTGAATGGAGAGAATAAAAAATAATCTTTACTTTGTGTTAACAGAATTTCAAGCAAAATTTTGTTTTAAAACTCTCAGTGGGGTCTGCTTGTGATGACCTCAACCTGTGGTCTTCTAGCCTAGTGGACTACTTTCAATGGGAAATGTGTCATTTGGATACTAGGCCGCAAGGTGATGTCATCAACAGGAGATGCCACGTACACATCTAAATTACATATTTCCCCCCAATCTATGCATTTTCTTGCAGTTCTGATAATTCAATATACGAGGGTCGGCTCAGGTAGTCCGAGTTTCGGACCCAGTCTGATCTCTCCTATGATCCAAGGAGACCTCAGATTCGGACTACTCAAATAATACAGAAGTGATCTCAAAGTGGCCCAAAAATCGTTCAATGCAGCTGATTTTTGTCCTGACATTTCCACATACAAACTTCTCTGAAGTTCAGCTACTGACATGGTAGCCTCAACAATGGGGAGGATTTTAGGCTTATTTTGTGAGGAGCTCAACTAAGGAGGACTTCCGCTATTGCCAAAATAGTACCTCAAATAAAATGAAAAATAAGTGTTAAAATTAATTAGATTTATATTATTTTTAAATTTTATATATATATATATGTTACGGTTACTCCCAGGCTAGCTGGAAGCTGGACTGCTAGAAAGTCTGGATCCCAGTTTAGAGAGAGAGAGAAGCCACTTTTTTTCGATATCCAGACGGATCTTGTCAGTGTAGATCAATCCCACTAGCTATTTTACAGCTAGGATACTCTTTCCCCACAAAACGAGTCAAGGCTGCGATTTGAAGGTCAAACAAGAACTGACCAGAACAGTTTAATGTTTCAGAAACACAGAATATAGAAACATAGAATGTGTCGGCAGATAAGAACCATTCGGTCCATCTAGTCTGCCCAATTATTTTTTTTTTGAGTATTTTTATTAGTCCCCCGTTCCCGGTCTTATAGCTAGGATAGCCTTGTGTCTATCCCACGCATTCTTAAAATCCTTGACTGTGTTTACCTCTACCACTTCTGCTGGCAGGCTATTCCATACATCCACTACCAATATATACATGTTGAACATCTTGACAAACCAGATTAGACAAAGGAACTATAACAGGATTAAAGTTTAACCTAAGGACATACAGAGGGAAATCCTGCCTCACACCTTTCAGGATACAAAGGTGTCAAGTTCAGATACACACAGGAAACTAAATGACTTACATAAGACAATGGGAAAGGTGACAATGACAGGGATTAAAGAATAGGATCCAATCTTAACTTGAGGAAAGCACAGTGAATAGGACAAAGACTTGGATCCCAGTAATTACAGTACATTCCTCTGCTTGGGAGGTAATTGAGTTAACCTTTGTATCAGCTCAATTATCTCCAAGCTAAAATATACAGGTTTTATACAATAATAATAACTTTCAAAATATGCATCACATTCACATAAAACATACATTTTCAGAATCAGCTTACTTTAAATATGAACATAACTAAAAATCAAACAATTCCAGGGTAAATAACAGTTTTGTAACAATATATATTATAATAAAATAAAGAAAATTGAATAATTATAAAAACACATTAAAATAATTGAATACAGTAATAATATAAAATATTATATTACAACATATATAATATAATAATAAATACTAATCAATGTTTCATTGGCATAATAATAATTTCAAAATATCATAATAGCCTATTTATTTCCAAAACATTAATGATTGTAATTAATTAATTAAAATATGCTACTACAGCATACTTGGTGCAATTACCACATCAATGAACATATCAAGTAATATAAAATACACATATCACGTCTGCCACTTAGTAGCCCCAGTAAAAGTTAGGAAATGGCCACTTATAATATATATATATTATCACGTATCATTTTAGACACTGCCATTGTGGTATAACCATGCTGGTGATGTCATGCCAGCTATAGGTTTGGCATCTCATCACCGGTTATTGTTCACGGTCAACAGCTGTTAGGTTATATGTACCACCGTGCCACGTGCATCACGGACCCACAGTGGACACTGGTACGTTTTCCTGACGGCTGCTCTCCATTACTGATGGGTTTCCCGGTGCTTAACGATGATAATATGGAGGGTTTGCACATTATTGTTTACTAGTCTGCTAAATAGTGACACTGCAGAGCTGAACTAATGAAACAAAACTCTCCTCTTCAAACCACCATCTGTGTATAGTTCTATGCATGTCTATCAGTTGGGTCAGCTTATCTGACAGTAAGGGTGAAGGTAAGCAGCACTCCAAAGTTTGGGCCCTTTAAAGCTCCTCCTTGCAGTGTAGTTGTAAAAGTAACTGGGACAATAAACTGGAAGCTGCACAGCGGCTCATGAAATTGGCTGATAGGCAAACTGTACTATTGATCATGCTTTGAGTCGGATTGTTTTGTTTGTTTTTTCATTGTTACTCTGCTGTTGTTTTTTTTCTTTACAATCCCTGGCTTTTTAACCCTTTAAGGACCAGGGATTTTCCTGGGCCAAGGACCAGAGCGTTTTTTCAATTTTTAATACGCGGTTTTTGAAAGATAATTTTCCTCTCTCTCATTTAACGCACCCATACAAGTTATAGGTTGTTTTTTAGAGGACAGTTAGAGCTTTCTTTTGATACCCTATACATAAAAATGATTTACATTTTAGTATTAAAAAATAAATATAAAAGAGGAAATTGTTGAGGAAAAAAAAGTTTTTCTCCATTATTTTCCCAGTAATAACCTACATAACTAGTGCAACACTAACCCACTTATCCCCCCTAATTAACTACCGTATTTTCCGGCGTATAAGACGACTGGGCGTATAAGACGACCCCCCAACTAAGTCATCTTATAAGCCGGAAAAATCGCATCTATATTTTAACCTTTTAGGTTAAAATATAGAGTTTGCCACCCTCCTCCCCCCCTTCCCCAATCACCAATCCCCAGTACTTACCTATTTTCTGCTCTGTCTCCCGCTGTTAAGCCGGTCCGTGGCTGTGAGGGAAGCGTTGTGAGCTCCCCTCCAGCCGCGCAGTCAATAAAGTTTTGTTTAAAAAAAAAAGTTTAAACAGACTTTATTGAAGCCGCGCGGCCTGAGGGGAGCTTCCCTCACAGCCACGGACCGGCTTAACAGCGAGAGAGGAGACAGAGCAGAAAATAGGTGAGTAAATCCCAGTACCCGGCGTATAAGACGACCCCCCAACTTTTGAGAAGATTTTCAGAGGTTAAAAAGTCGTCTTATACGCCGGAAAATACGGTAACTAATAAAAAAGAAAAATATTGGTTCCCAAACCCCCCATAACAAAAAAGACAGAAAAAAACTCTGAAGAGTGCGATGTCAGATCAGTAAAAATCATGCAACAGGCATGCAGGGGTTAAATTTTATTAAATAAATATATTAAAATTACCTTTATTTATTAAAAAAAACCTTATAAATTGTAAAAATAAAAAAATCTGTTAAAAAAAAAACTAAATGAGGGCCATAAAGTGGAAGGAAACTGATCACAGTTAAAAACTGTGATCGGCAATGAAAGGGTTAATTTTTTTTTTTTTTTTTTTTACCTCTGTATTTAATTAATTTATTTTTACTTACAGGTCACTCTCTGTGCTTCACTATAAGAATGTGAAGCACAGAGAGTGAATTAGAGGCAGTATGTGAACACACTGACTTTGCCATCTAATTTGCATGTTATCGCGGTGATCACGTTATCACCGCGATCACATGCCCGGAAATCGACCGATCGGGTCCAGGAGCTTTGCCTCGGGTGCGAGGCTTAGTCCTGGACCCGTTGCAGACTAGCTGGCGGTGCCCACGGAGCGCACCGCCGGCTAGACTGCATGACGAGTTAACTCGTCATAAGGTCGCTAACGCGGCGGCTCTTATGACGAGTTAACTCGTCATAAGGACGGGAAGGGGTTAAAGCCAGTTCTTTTTTTTTTCTTTTAATTTTTATTGAACAGTTATTCATACATTTGCAAGTTGAGACTCTCGTACAACAGTAGTAAATAAAGTGGTATGGAAGGAAAATAATCCACGAAGTAATAACTGGGATTCACACAATTTTTTTTTTTATTTTTTTTTTACAATGTCTCACGCACTTGACAATTGAATCACGACGAGCACTTTAAATTTAAGCGAGACGGGAGAAGGGTGATGGAAGTGCATGCGGTGGACAGGTCCCCAGCTTTCCTCGCCTCTGCTCTTCACCATCCCTCTATGTGGCTAAAGCCAGTTCTTTGGAAGTGTTTCTGGCATTTGTTTTATAAAATGTGTGGCTGCAAATAAGATAAATAATCTGAATGTAATGCAGTTTTTTTTAGAATGAACAGTGAACGTTATATTATCTACTGTTTGTCTGTTTATTTTGGTGTTATTTTTGTTTTTAATGTGTTGTATCTTCTCAGTGTGAAGCCTTGTACCTGTATGGAGTGATGCTGCTGGTGATAGATCTGAAGATTGAAGGAGAGGTGCGAGAGAGGATGCTAGTCTCATACTACAGATACAGGTATGTCTGTGAAGGCTCTAAGGTATAAAAAAAAAGACTGGAGGAATTGGAAAGTAGACTGCTTCTTCTCCATCAGTACTATATGTATGATTGGCAGGTCAGGCAGTTTTTGGCTGGACACATATTTTTGTTATCTGTTCCCCTTCACAACGCTGAATGTAAGTGTGTCCAGGGGAACTAATTCATAATGACGCAGGAGATGCCATACCATAGAAATCTGGGCTAATCCATCAATTTCCCTTTTATTAATTGTGTGTGTGTGTGTATATATATAATATATATATATATATATATATTATATATAATTTTTTTTATATATATATACATATACCGTTTTTGCTCGAATATAAGACAAGGTTTTTTTTATATACAAGTTGAAGTTTTTTCCTATAGGGTAGTCTTATATTCAGGCTTTTAGTTTTTTTTCCTAAAGGAATATCCAAAGTTTGGGGGGTCATCTTATAATCCGGGTTGTCTTATATTCGAGCAAATACGGTATATATATATATACACACACACACATACCTCTCACGCAGAGTTATCATTTGGGATACTTTTTTCAGTTTCATTCTTTTAAATACTTAACAAAAATTTGGCTGGAGCATCAGAGGAAAAATAAACCATTAACCCAATATTTGTTAGTAACATATTCAGGATACAAATGTTTACATTTTAATAAATGCATACTTTTTTTAAATTACTGAAGTCTATTATGCAGTAAAAATATATATATATTTAGAAGAGTGGTCCTTTAATAAGATATCCCTTTGTTGTGGAGACCCGTTCGGGACAGCTGCTGTTATAAATGCTCTTCTTTGCCATTCAGTGGGGCCAGATCTTCTGCTGACTCCAACATGGATGATATCTGCAAGCTGCTGCGGAGCACAGGTTATTCCAGCCAGCCAGGGTCCAAGAGGCCTCCTAACTACCCAGAAAGCTACTTCAGCCGAGTACCAATCAGCGAGACCTTCATCAGCATGGTGATTGGCAGACTGAGATCTGATGACATCTACAACCAGGTCAGTATTGTGATTACTGTTTAGGAGCCTGTTTATAGCAAGCTACAAACTTTGTAACTATACTGTAACGTGTACATCACCTGCGCACATGGGATATTTACTGAAGAGGATGCGGGAACAGGTCTTACATCTGATAAAATGGATGCTAATCTTCATACACCTTTTTTTACAGTGGGCTCACTGAATTTTTCCAACTCTGCTACTTTGGCCATAAAGGACAACTGTAGCAAAAAAAATTACCTTATATTTAATTGAAAGATTGTAACAAGCATAAATGATTTATAAATAAATTTTTTAATACAATTAAAGTTCCTTATTGAGCCTTCTTTCCTCCATATAGTTCTCTCAGGGGGCAGACATGTTGGTTAGAATCTTTGCTCCATATAGTTCTCTCAGGGGGCCGACATGTTGGTTAGAATCTTTACTCCATACCGTTCTCTCAGGGGGCAGACATGTTGGTTAGAATCTTTACTCCATATAGTTCTCTCAGGGGGCAGACATGTTGGTTAGAATCTTTACTCCATATAGTTCTCTCAGGGGGCAGACATGTTGTTTGGAATCTTTACTCCATATAGCTCTCTCAGGGGCCAGACATGTTGGTTAGAATCTTTGCTCCATATAGTTCTCTCAGGGAGCAGACATGTTGGTTAGAATCTTGGGTCAGATCTTCACTCACCTTGTTTCAGATGAACAAAGATCTGACCAAAGATTCTAAACAAAATGTCTGCCTCCTGGTGGAGCTATATTTCTACATAAAATGCCTACACTTGATGCCATTTTTCAGAGCTTCATTTTTTGCTATAAGTTGTCCTTTAAGTTTGAAATTCCCATCTTCGTTCCCTGCAAATGATCTTTATTTAGTAGACCATTAAATGTGTAGCTCACTATGGAGATTTAATATATGCGTTTATATTTGTGTAGGCTTTTAATTCTCGTTTTTAAAAGTTTTATTTTTACAATGCCGCTAGTATTGTATTAAAAAAGCCATGTATATTTTAAGATCCGATGTACTTAAATGTTTCAATCATATCTGTCTCGTCTTTATTCCAACCTAAGCATGTTACGATTCTTTTAATCTTTCCTGGTAAGATATATGCAAATGGTTTAAAACATTAGTAGTCGAGTTGGAAAAATTCTCCAATTCAGTTGATTTTGGAGATTTTTTCCAGTTTGGCTACTTTGGCCTTAAGTTTGAAATTCCCTTGGCAATGCTCTGCAATCCCCTCTTAATGGATAAAGTGCTAAATTTAAAGCTTAGTGACATTAAGAATGTTCACAATTTGGATTAAATCTCTGCATAGACACAAACTCTAACTACACTTCCCTGCGTGTCTTTCCTCTCCTGTCCTCTACCGGTCAAACCACCGGTGTGCAGCCAATTCATTATGCTAAACAATATCCCTTGTACATATTTCAGAGGCCATTTATATCCGTGACCCAAGATTATTGTAACCAACACCAGTTATTTGTTTTTTATGTTATGGATCCTTTTGGGAAGGGACCGGTTATTTCTCTTCCATTGAATGTGGGATTTATCTGTCTAGGTTTCGGCATACCCCTTGCCAGAGCACCGCAGCACGGCTCTTGCCACCCAAGCCGCCATCTTGTATGTGATCTTGTATTTCCATCCAGTCACACTCCACACCCACCAAGCCAAGATGAGAGAAATCGTGGATAAATATTTCCCAGATAACTGGGTGAGTACAAAGGGTTACATTTTAACTGCGTGAGGGGCGAGCCAAAATACGGTCTTTGACACCCCAAAACTTAAATGGAGAAAGTGTCGTTTGCGTGTTAAGCCACCATGTGCCGCTCTAAGTGATAGACCGCATCAGGGCACTAAAAATGGGGTTTTCATTTAATCTTTGCATTGCTTGTGACGCTGGTAACACAATGTAAGGGATTCGTTCTATATTGTGTACACGCAAAGTACGACGGTCAGCTGACATACCCGTGATTTAAGCATTTCTAGTTAATAGTGCGTTCATTGATAATGAATCTGATTGGCAAACGAGGGGCTATAGATAGAAATATGGCACCTGACCCACTGCATGACTTGGACGAGGGGAGCAGAGCGAGTGAGGAAGGCATTCATGGGGTTATGTATAAAGGACAGTTGTAGGCCAGAGTGGTAAAAGTGGTGCAGTTACCATGGACACCAATGGAATGATCCTGCTGATTAGATTCCATTTTTAGAACTTTTCCCCAGAATCGATCTTGACATATAATCCACAGAGTGAAGGTCTCCTTCCATCCAATAACATGAACCCCTTCCCTTGTGTCTGACAGCCAAGCCAGTGACCATCACAGTGATAAAAGTACTTAGTGGGCACAGTACAAGCCCTGCGGCTAAACCATTTCATTTACTAATACATTATAAACACCCCGTCTCTGGCTCCCCAGCGGGCTGCCCAGGAGCGGTGCATCACTAGACTCTGGAGGAAGAGCAGGCTTTAATCTTTGCAATGAGTCATTAGGCCCAAATCCTCGGAAAACTCCATGAAGCCGGCTGAACAGCTGGATTCTGGGAAAACCGTTCACAGCCAGTGACTATGGAAAGGATTATTACTCCCGTCTGTTACTGCGTCTTTAATAAAGCTTTAACACGCATGTAGGCATGTCTGACAAGATCCACGTTCAGAGACTCCTAATAATAAATAAGTATACAGCCACCGTTACATGCAAAAACATACATATCAACAGAATAAAATGTTGCACATTAAAAATACATACGTTCTCCGTAACCCACAAATTATCTGATCACAATAAGGGTTTATTGTCGTCAGTATCTGATGTTCCGAGACTTCATTCTTGCCATCTGGAGAGTGCGAAGGGCTGATCTTATTTAGAAAACGTATAAGTATGGGTCAGTTTGAGAAAAGCTGGTTAGATGGCTCAGATGGGGGTCACCTGCTCAGTTCTCAGAGTTCAATTCCTGGCAGGGTCAAATCATTCTTCAGAGGTTGCTAAAATGAGTACCATGAAGTGGTGTAATTGGAACATCCCCATGCTGTCTCTATGTGTAGTGACCCCCTTTCGGATGTGAGAAGTATAATTTGTAATAACATTTCTGTGTCGTTGTGCAGTGCAGACTGTTTTGCACCTTCTGTTTCCAGTGATTCTTTTGTTAACGTGTTGGTTGAGATGTACTAAAGAGTGATAAGCTGGTGAGGCATGACTCTGATCCTTTTCTTGCTTGTTTTAGGTAATCAGTATTTACATGGGAATCACTGTCAATCTGATGGAGGCCTGGGAACCGTACAAAGCTGCAAAAACTGCCCTTAATTTCACATTGGACCTACCGAATATTAAGGAACAGGTACGGCTTGCTTTCTACCTTGCAAACGTCAAACCTTGCACAGTGATGGCTAACCTTGGCACTGCAGATGTTTAAGCATCATGGGACATGTAATTCCCAAACATCTGCTGTGCCGAGGTTAGCCATCACTGTACTAGAGGTCACCTGAGCATTTCATTTGTATGTGCTTTGTTTTTTTTTCCCCCCCCAGGCCAGCAGATATGGGCGTATAATAGAAAACTTGCACCCGCAGGTCCAGCAGTTTCTTAAGGAGGGCTTCCTACGGGGGGAGTATGTGCTTGACAACATCCCAAAGCTTTTAAACTGTCTCCGTGACTGTAATGTCTCCATTCGCTGGCTGATGCTCCACACTGGAGATTCGGGTAAGGCCAAAAGAGGTGAACCGCATAACTACACACAAGGGTCAACTCAGTCTGCCCCGATCTGGAGAAATCCTCAGTGTGGCTGCCCAATATGGCAGATTTCTGTACAAAGTCGTTCATTTCCGCTGATTTCAGATCGGTTTTCGGTCACATTTGGTTCGTGGAGGTCGGTCATCAAAATGTTTCTCAATTTCATCCCGCTAGAACAACCAATAAGAAAACCTCTGGCCATACCCACCGAGCTCCCCCTGTCCCCAAATACTGTGATTACCACAACCTTCCCCTTTGACCTTTTCACTCACCTTATGTGTCTCCTGTCCCCCTCTCCCTCTAGATTGTAAGCTCTGCGAGCAGGGCTCTCTACCTCATGTATCAGTGTGTCTCTGTTTGTCTAACGTGGCATGTAGTCCCCCTCTATCCTCTGTGCATAAATTGTTGAAACTGTATCAATAAATGTTAATGCAATGGATTGTAATTTATAATTTCTCCCAGTAGAACCCTGGAAATAATGGAACTTTTTTTTCTCCCAGAAACCACAGAGATTACGGTTCTTTTTTAAATTTAATTTTTGTGTGCTTTTATTATTTCTTAGACCCTGTAAGCTGTGGCTTTTCTGAATCTCTTTGCCGTTTCCAGCTGTTTTTTTAATTTATTTATTAAGTTTTCCAAGATCATCTTAAGTACAACGACTTTACAGACCTTTCTTTTTCAGCGTATGATCCAAACAATAAACGCCTTCGCCAAGTAAAAGAGCAGGTTCTGACGGACTCAAAGTACAACTCCAAAGTCCTGTTCCAGTTACTGCTAGACACGGCCCAGTTTGAATTCATTTTGAAGGAGGTAATACTGCCTTGATTTAATGGCATTTAATATAAACACTTTTAATATAAACACTTTAAATCAGTCACAAACACACAAATGTTTTTATTAAGTCTGCAGATGCTTTAATAGCATCCATACCTGCAGAATCCAGGAGAAAGGAAGTGTTTACTCTAGTAATTTCAGTTAAATTTAACTTTAACAAGTCCAGTGGGTGCAATAGCAGTTGTACGGGCAAGTCCACTGGGTGTAATAGCAGATGCAGGGGCAAGTCCAGTGGCTGCATTAGCAGTTGTAGGGGCAAGTCCAGTGGGTGCACTAGCAGTTGTAGGAGCAAGTCCAGTGGGTGCACTAGCAGTTGTAGGAGCAAGTCCAGTGGGTGCAATAGCAGTTGTAGGAGCAAGTCCAGTGGGTGCAATAGCAGTTGTAGGAGCAAGTCCAGTGGGTGCAATAGCAGTTGTAGGAGCAAGTCCAGTGGGTGCAATAGCAGTTGTAGGGGCAAGTCCACTGGGTGCAATAGCAGATGCAGGGTCAAGTCCAGTGGGAGTTGCAATGTGGTGCAAGGGCAAGTATTGTTGATACAATGTTTTTAATATGAGTCAAAAATGAAGAGGGACAGAATAATGAAATAAATGCATTTTTTTTAATAACATTTTTATTCAATCTAAGAAACTGTTTACATATTAAGGAAAATGTACTACGAAAACGGTTTCTTTTTTTCTTCACCTTATAATTAGGTGCTTTCTTTTTCTTCATAAATAATCGGGGATGTCTTATATTCAAGCAAATACGTTATAACAATAGACTGATGTTTGGTTCAATTTAGAAGTGTGTTTGGTTTACAATTATTGTTTTATAGTGCTGTGGTGTTATTTTATAACCTGGCATCACCAGACTAGAAAGTCTGGGTGCAGCCTAACGAACTCTGTTCAGTGACCAGGTGTGTGATGTATGTAGGGTCGGCAGCAAAAGTCACACTTCAGTCCAGCTGCTGAAGGAACAGTCTCTCGGATTGGTGGATTGCAGTAGAAGGCTTAGACTTTAGTCTGATGGATGCATGGAGCTAGCCTCTGATTTGACTGCTTCTTTCCAGATGTTTAAACAGATGCTGTCAGAGAAGCAAAGCAAATGGGAGAGCTACAAGAAGGAAGGGTCAGAACGAATGACGGAACTCGCCGACGTCTTCTCTGGGGTTAAACCTCTCACAAGAGTGGAGAAAAATGGTATAAAACCAATCAGTTAATTAGTTCAAATTTTCTATCTGTGTATCATTGACTTGGCTGTTTTGTTTTTCTCTGGGGGGGTGGGTGGGGGATGGAAAATAGTTTGTACATGCACAGTATAAACAATGTTTAGGTGACATAGTCCCTTAACCCCTTAGGGACCGAGTGCTCTGCTGCATTTGATGTGCCTTGAAGACCAGAGTTCCATTATTTTTGTCTAATGTTTACTGAACTGTGAATTTCTTTCCTTGTGTTCAGTCCACCCACACAAATTATATCTCATTTTTTAAAGGACGGATTGGGCTTTCATTTGATACTATTATTTTCATCATATGATATAATTTACTATTTAAAAAAATATAAAATATGATGAAAATATGACATAAAAAACACTTTTTCTAACTTTGACCTAATTTTTTTTTTTACACAATTACAAATGGTAAAAAAGACCCCGTCTATATATTTCTAATATTTGTCCTGAGTTAATTAATACCAATGTTTCCTTGTTTGTCTATGTTTTATTTCAAGTAATAGGGCAATAAACAATATTAGTGTTTTTTTTGTTTTCTAACCATTTTCTTCTACAGTGACTTTTTTACCCCAGCCCTAAATTTACCCCGACTCTAAATTTACCCTAACCCTAAATCTACCCCCACCCCTTAGTCTAACCCTTGTAATCATCCGAACCCCCCTGTAACCCTAATTATGACCCTAATTGTGACCCTAACCCTAGATCTAGGGTTAGCTTTTTCCATTTATTTATTTATTTTATTTATTTATTTAATTCATTTTTTCTTACAGACTGTAATATACTTAACTGCCTCTAGGGGCAGTCAAGTAGCGGTTTCAGAGCGTCGGAAGAGATTTTTTTTTTCTCTCTTCCGTTGCTCTCTTCTGGGCACGCTGTATTAGAGGAGCATGCTCCTCCATTACAGCCCCCACCCGATATCACCCCAGGGGGGCTCAGAAGGTGTTGTATGATGCCTCTATCGAGGCATCTATTGCAACACTTTAACACACATAGGCAGTGATCAGCTTTCACTGCCTATCTGTGTAACGCGCATACGATCACATTCGCGGTCATCGTATGCGCGCGGGGGGTTAAAGATGTCCTCTATAACAAGCCTGTCTATATGTCTCATCCCCAGAAAACCTGCAAGCCTGGTTCAGGGAGATCTCCAAACAAATACAGTCCTTAAATTATGAGGACTCAACTGCTGCAGGAAGGAAGACGGTGCAGCTCATCCAGGCTCTGGAAGAAGTACGTCTGAAATCCCCTAATCTTTACCAATTCCAATATCTGCGGGTTTTTAAACGCTAGGTTACACTGAACATTGTGTATACGGGAGGATGCTGTAAGACAGAGCAGACAAACTCTATTTTGCATGCCCCTAGTGTAAGGATAGACTGGCACGTACTTTTTGGAAAGCAGGCAGCCTGCTCTGGTCGGTGACTGGCTCTTTCTGCTAGAGAGAGGACCCTTGTTTTTACACTGGCTCGGCAGACTAGGAGCAGGTAAAGATCTACCCTGCTCTGCGCAGACAAGCTGGAAGGAAGCCCACATGGATCTATAAACGTCGGGTTTAATTAGGAGAAGGGCACACTATTTGTGTAACCGTGGATTTGAAGCCAGCGTTTAAAAAAACAACACCTTTATTTGTCCTCTAAGTTTCATTGATTAAGGTAAATGAATGGGCACTTGAACAGTTGTGGATCTTTTTAAAATACAAATGACGCTCTGACATAAAGAGAAATTACTGATGGAGCAGCCTCACACACTCCCTAATCTTCATTTGCCCCTCCCTTTTCTGTCCAGGCCACACACCTTCCTGATTTGGGTCCACAATCATTGTCTCCAAACACCATCCGAGTGCCTTCTCTGTGCCCAAACACCATCCGAGTGCCTTCTCTGTGCCCAAACACCATCCGAGTGCCTTCTCTGTGCCCAAACGCCATCCGAGTGCCTTCTCTGTGCCCAAACGCCATCCGAGGGCCTTCTCTGTGCCCAAACGCCATCCGTGTGCCTTCTCTGTGCCCAAACGCCATCCGAGTGCCTTCTCTGTGCCCAAACGCCATCCGAGTGCCTTCTCTGTGCCCAAACACCATCCCAGGGCCTTCTCTGTGCCCAAACACCATCCCAGGGCCTACTCTGTGCCCGAACACCATCCCAGGGCCTACTCTGTGCCCGAACACCATCCCAGGGCCTTCTCTGTTCCCGAACACAATCCCAGGGCCTTCTCTGTGCACGAACACCATCCCAGGGCCTTCTCTGTGCGCAATACAGCATTCGAGCATCATCTCTGTCCCCAAAATGCTTGCCAGCTTACCTGGAAATAACCAAATAACAGGCCTAAAAAATACAGAGCAGGCAGATTTTTCTGCACAGAGCTGCCCTTGGCCTAAGCCTTGTTGGCCTTAGGCCAAGTACTCCACAGAAAGCAGGACTGTTACTGGCTACCAGTAGCCTGTATCTCCTAAAATACCCTGTTGTCCTCAAACAGTTGGAGTGCCTCAGTTTGACAGCCCTGATCTAGAGGGAGTTGGGGGTCTAGTGGGAAAACGAGGAGCCGCCACTATAATGTCTTTTATGGAGTACAAGGAATACTGTGAAATGTTATGGGTTGTCTTGGAGCAGATGTTTCTGACCGGTCTCTCTCCGCAGGTCCAGGAATTCCACCAGCTGGAAAGCAATCTTCAGGTGTGTCAGTTCCTGGCCGACACGCGACGGTTTCTCCATCAGATGATCCGCACTATAAATATCAAGGAGGAGGTCCTGATCACCATGCAGATTGTGGGGGATCTCTCCTACGCCTGGCAGCTGATCGACAGGTTAGAGGCGTGAAAGGATTAGGAGGACAAAGCAGGCTAACGCCTTTATACATGAGAGAGGGAAGTGAAATGGAGAATGGATCCAGCTCGGCTACTTTAGCCTTAAAGGGACTGTATCACCTACACATTGGTTTTACTGTGCATGTAGAGCATAAAAAATAATCTATACATTGTATTGGCAAAACCGCAAGCAAATGACTAAATTAGGGTAAAAAAAAGTTTTTTTAAATGTGTCTGTGGAGTCGCCTGCTTATGACATCACCTGTGACACGGTATGTAAAAAGCAGTTCATTTGCATACCGTGTCACAGGTGATGTGATAAGCAGGAGACTCCACAGAAACACCTTTTCCCCCTAATTTAACCATTTGCTTGCAGTTTTGCTAATACAATGTATAGATCATTTTCAATAATGCTAAACATGTACAATAAAAATAATGTTTGGGTGATACCGTCCCTTTAAGTTTGACATTTCCTTCTCAATTCCCTGCAACTGTCTCTGTCAAGAATAAAGCCCTAAATGGGCTAGTTGGAAAACCATGGATCTGTTGGTGAATCTGACAATTTAATCTGAAGAGACCGTCAGTGACTGTAAGGAAGTTAATAGCATTCTAACACTTTACACCTGTATTCAGTCAGCACTGATCGGCACGTGGCTGGGGGAGAGGTACATCCGCGACTCAATCAGTTAGGTGTCAGGAATATGATTTATTAGCCTGTCTGTCTCTCCAAGTGTTTCAACATCGGTAGTCCACATAGCAAATAAAGATCAGCCGTGTTAGTACTGCACTGTGAAATAAACATAGTCTTCCAGTTCTTTGAACATATCTGCAATCAAACCTTTTCTTTCCAGCTTTACCTCAATTATGCAGGAGACCATTCGAGCCAATCCATCCATGGTCACCAAGCTTAGAGCCACATTCCTAAAGGTGAGCACGCACTGAGGAGCTGTCCATCCATCTAAACCTGGAGTACCATCTTCAGAGTGACTGTGTGTGTGGTGTGACTTGGGTGACTGTGTGGGTGTATGGTGTGACAGTGGGTGACTGTGTCTGGATATTTGGGTGACTAGGTGAATGGTGTGTCAATGGGTTACTGTGTCTGGATATTTGGGTGACTGCGTGGGTGTATGGTGAGACAATGGGTGACTGTGTCTAAATATTTGGGTGACTGCATGGGTGTATGATGTGACAATGGGTGACTGTCTGGATATTTGGGTGACTGGGTGTATGGTGTGACAGTGGTTCACTGTGTCTGGATATTTGGGTGACTGTGTGGGTGTATGCTGTGACAATGGGTCACTGTGTTTGTATTTGGGCACAACCCAAAACTTAAAGCTACTTTTAAAGCACCTATCCTACATAAAAAATAGAAGAGTTAGTCACAGCATATGGCCATATCGTGCATAGCCCACCAATGCATCATAGTATTGCAGTATTGGTGTGGGTATATCTGTGTGTGTGTTTGTATATGGGTGGCTGTGTGTGTGGGCATATGTGTGTGACTGTGTGTGTTGGTATATGGGTGGCTGTGTGTGTGTGTGTATGGGTGGCTGTGTGTGTGGGCATATGTGTGTGACTGTGTGTGTTGGTATATGGGTGGCTGTGTGTGTGTGTGTATATGGGTGGCTGTGTGTGTGTGTGTATATGGGTGGCTGTGTGTGTGGGCATATGTGTGTGACTGTGTGTGTTCGTATCTTGGTGGCTTTGTGTGTGGGTATATGTGTGGCTGTGTGTGTGGGTATATGTGTGGCTGTGAGACGGAATATTGCAGAATCTTGAATTACATTGAAGATTCAAATAAAAAAGGAATTACACAATTACAAGATCCCGTTATTTTGGGTCTATATCACTGGACTACTATGGCTGCTCCAAACTACAATATATACATATATTAATTCGACAAAGCTAGCCCATGGCTGCGCGTGTCCAGTGTGGGCTACGCGCGTGTCCAGTGTGGGCTACGCGCGTGTCCAGTGTGGGCTACGCGCGTGTCCAGTGTGGGCTACGCGCGTGTCCAGTGTGGGCTCCGCGCGTGTCCAGTGTGGGCTACGCGCGTGTCCAGTGTGGGCTGCGGAAACAGTTTACTGGGAGTAGCTCCTAAACATTGGGTGTCCAGCCCTGCGTAAGCATGAAGGTTTCTTACGCTTTTAAAGTGTATTTATTAAAATGATTTTAGCTCCTATATAAGAAGATACGGTATGTGTAAATGTTCTGCTCCTACTCTGTTAATAGCGCTTTCCTTTGGTTGATTGACGTGTGTGAGTAATATACACTAGAGAAATCTAACGCCCATTCTGTTTCTCTTTAAGTTGGCATCTGCCCTTGATTTGCCCTTACTCCGTATTAACCAGGCAAATAGCCCGGATCTTCTCAGTGTATCCCAGTTTTACTCCGGAGAGCTGGTTTCGTATGTTAGAAAGGTAAGGGAATCCATTATTGAATCTATTCCTCTACGTGTGCCTGTAGACATACACATTAAACTAAAAGCTGAACATGTCATCTCACTGACTATACATCGGGACCTGCTCTGCTGCTAGACGAATAGGATTGACCCTGCATAATGCATTGCTAAATCAATGAGAGTTTTAATACCTGTTGTAACGGACCGTCTACCGGACGAAGTAGACCCCCTGTCCGTTGTGGGAAATCACCTCCTTAGCCCCCACTTACAGCTCAGCATTCACCCAGCAAGTCTTTCCTGTACCCTTGCTCTTTGTACCCAAATAGACAGGACATCTAGCAGTTAGGTACAGCAAGATTGAACAACTTTATTTGACAAAACAACACAGACTTATAAAAGACATACACATGACATCACAGACATTAGTATACAATGGGGGGGGGTGGTACTAAACATAGTTCTCCAACTAACTGGGGCTAGGAAAACATTAGACATTCAGACTGCAAACCAGATAGGAATTAACATAGAGTGAGTAGACCTAATTACAATACACACAGTAATGTACACAACATAATCAGTTTACCAGTTAATCCAGAACAATGGATGTTGCAGTAAACTATTGGAGTCATTGTCACATTATAACCCTTCAGAGTGGTCTACTCACAGAATTAAACATTACACATAACCAATATACTAACAGAATATAACTAACTAACAATATTAACGTATAGTGTTATGGCGCATCCATTACCCAGGTGGTCCGTTCATTCGTGAGTTGGTTCGGTAGATTCAATCTACCGAACACCCAGGCAGAAAGGCACGAACAAGCCTTTCTGCAGGGGAAAATACAAGCTTTTACCATGGGGCCATAGTCCAGAGGCAGCAGGCGAGCAACCAGAACATGTTCTCCAGAACATAGTGACGAGGTTGGTTCCGCCACACCTGTGTATTATCCATGGCCAGCTGAGCTCTACTGGCAGGTGAAGCTCTCCAAAGGGTCTATTCAATAAAGAGGGAATTGAGATGGGATTTTCAAACTTAAGGCCAAAGCAGCTGAGTTGGAAACATTCTCCAGTATTGCTTAATGGGAGAATCATTCCAACTTCGCTACTTTGGCCTGAAGTTTGAAATTCCCATCTCAATTCTCTATTTATTGAATAGACCCCTTGGAGAGGTCCCTAAAAATAGTTTGAGTATATAAATATTTTGTTTTCAGTGCTGTATTTGTCTTGTGTTAGCTGAACCTATCCTTTGTGTTATTTGTGTCTGTTATTGCATGCCATTGGAGATCTGTCTGTTGGCTCTTTATGTTTGTTTATCACACGCTCTACTTGCGGTGTCCGTTTGTTCCCCTGTGTATTCCCATAGGTATTGCAGATCATCCCAGAAAGCATGTTCACTTCCCTGGCCAAGATTATCAAACTGCAGACTCACGATATTGTAGAGGTGCCAACGCGTTTGGACAAAGATAAATTGAGAGATTATGCTCAGCTCGGGGCGAGATATGAGGTGAGTGTCATGTACCCTAAAACTGTGTGAAAAAATATATACCTTTCTAATCATCCTATTACACCGTTAAAGAGGTAGCAAACCCCAAAATGATTTTTATTTTTAAATCTGAAAGCCCAGTTCTCTCTGCTTTTATAACATTTTTGAATGGTACTTTTGTAAATTACCAGAGGTAGGCAACATTCAGCACTCCAGATGTTGTGGACTACATCTCCCATAATGCTCTCACACCTGCAATCTTGACAAAGCGTCGAGGGAACATCTGGAGTGCGGAATCATTTTTGAAGCTGCTGTTTCGGTGAGACAGTCCGGCAACCATCGGTCACTTCTAGTGATGTGTCTGTGTGTCCAATGATGTTAGCTAGGAGGTGAGGAAATGAATCAGAATGGGAACCTGTATGCTAATGCAAACAGATAGGAAAGTTTGATAGTGAAGTAGGAGTGAATGCTTCAATCTATTGTGACGAGTTAAGGAGACAGACACTGGTGCGACTGTATAGGTGAATCCTCCTATAAACCACAAGGAAGTATGACGCTAGTAGGAGGGAGCAGACATACGGTGAGACAGACGCAAGGTGTCTGCACTGTAGTAGAAGAATGAAAGACTATCGGTAACGTACCTTGTTGAGCCATCTCTGTTTGCTTTGCACTATCATGGGACAGACATCTTGGGTAAGATGGATCAACTATTTATTCTTCTGATCCAAGAGTCTAAACAACATTTCTGCCTCTGATAGAGCTATACAGGCAAAGATTCTAAACAACATGCCCGCCTCTGATAGAGCTATACAAGCAAAGATTCTAAACAACATGCCCGTCTCTGATAGAGCTATACAAGCAAAGATTCTAAACAACATGTCCGCCCCCTGATAGAGCTATATAAGCAAAGATTCTAAACAACATGGCTGCACTCGATGCAGTCTTTCAAAGAAAGAGAACTTCATTTTTGCCAATTGTTGTCCTTTAATATACCTCATACCTGTTCTTCCTGGGCCACATGGAAAGGGTATATGCTGCTCTCTTGTGATAAAGCAGCGATACAATTATGTTATTTTGATTTGAGAAAATTAGCCCTGCAGCTACATTTTCACAAAGCCTGCTGTTCCAATATATTACCACTAGGGGGTGTATGTGGACTGAAGAGGAGCTCAGTCATCACAACAAATAATGCTAATCTACATTTTTTAATGAAACTGGCTACAGTACTTTTTACCTTGAGGTCGTGCAGCAGATATTTCCAGGGTATTTAAACTAGTGAAAGATTTGGAGGTTTCTGGATGGTTTGATGCACTGTGTAAGAGAAGCCACCTCGACCTAATTGATTTAATTCATATGGACTGATAAGTGAAGTGCTGGGGTTGAGTTGGCAGAACAGAGGACTGGTTATAAACGAATCAAACGAGGCGCACACAGAGTCTGGAAGGAAACGAGGCGCACCCAGAGTCTGGAAGGAAACGAGGCGCACACAGAGTCTGGCAGGAAACGAGGCGCACCCAGAGTCTGGAAGGAAACGAGGCGCACACAGAGAACCTGGATGGAAACGAGGCGCACACAGAGAACCTGGATGGAAACGAGGCGCACAGAGAACCTGGAGGGAAACGAGGCGCACAGAGAACCTGGAGGGAAACGAGGCGCACCCAGAGTCTGGCAGGAAACGAGGCGCACCCAGAGTCTGGCAGGAAACGAGGCGCACCCAGAGTCTGGAAGGAAACGAGGCGCACCCAGAGTCTGGAAGGAAACGAGGCGCACCCAGAGTCTGGAAGGAAACGAGGCGCACCCAGAGTCTGGAAGGAAACGAGGCGCACCCAGAGTCTGGCAGGAAACAAGGCGCACCCAGAGTCTGGAAGGAAACGAGGCGCACCCAGAGTTTGGAAGGAAACGAGGCGCACCCAGAGTCTGGAAGGAAACGAGGCGCACCCAGAGTCTGGAAGGAAACGAGGCGCACCCAGAGTCTGGAAGGAAACGAGGCGCACCCAGAGTCTGGCAGGAAACAAGGCGCACAGATAGTCTGGAAGGATACGAGGCGCACCCAGAGTCTGGCAGGAAACGAGGCGCACCCAGAGTCTGGCAGGAAACGAGGCGCACCCAGAGTCTGGAAGGAAACGAGGCGCACCCAGAGTCTGGAAGGAAACGAGGCGCACCCAGAGTCTGGAAGGAAACGAGGCGCACCCAGAGTCTGGAAGGAAACGAGGCGCACCCAGAGTCTGGCAGGAAACGAGGCCCACACCGAGTCTGGCAGGAAACGAGGCCCACACCGAGTCTGGAAGGAAACGAGGCGCACCCAGAGTTTGGAAGGAAACGAGGCGCACCCAGAGTCTGGAAGGAAACGAGGCGCACCCAGAGTCTGGAAGGAAACGAGGCGCACCCAGAGTCTGGAAGGAAACGAGGCGCACCCAGAGTCTGGCAGGAAACAAGGCGCACAGATAGTCTGGAAGGATACGAGGCGCACCCAGAGTCTGGCAGGAAACGAGGCGCACCCAGAGTCTGGCAGGAAACGAGGCGCACCCAGAGTCTGGAAGGAAACGAGGCGCACCCAGAGTCTGGAAGGAAACGAGGCGCACCCAGAGTCTGGAAGGAAACGAGGCGCACCCAGAGTCTGGAAGGAAACGAGGCGCACCCAGAGTCTGGCAGGAAACGAGGCCCACACCGAGTCTGGCAGGAAACGAGGCCCACACCGAGTCTGGAAGGAAACGAGGCGCACCCAGAGTCTGGCAGGAAACGAGGCGCACCCAGAGTCTGGCAGGAAACGAGGCGCACAGATAGTCTGGAAGGATACGAGGCGCACCCAGAGTCTGGCAGGAAACGAGGCGCACCCAGAGTCTGGAAGGAAACGAGGCGCACCCAGAGTCTGGAAGGAAACGAGGCGCACCCAGAGTCTGGCAGGAAACGAGGCGCACCCAGAGTCTGGAAGGAAACGAGGCGCACCCAGAGTCTGGAAGGAAACGAGGCGCACCCAGAGTCTGGAAGGAAACGAGGCGCACAGAGAATCAGGCAGGCAGGATAGATAAAACTTACACAGCCTGTCCTGTCTGTCTGACCTTCCTATTAAGTAAGGGGACATGTTGGTTTATTTGCTCACAGCACATTTTTCTCAAAAGGCATAAATGGACTGTATCCCCGGAACATTGTTATTACTGTGAATGTAGAACATTAAAAATTACTGGAAATGATCTATACATTGTGTTGGCAAAATTGCAAGTAAATGACTAAATTAGGAGAAAAATGTGTTTTACATGAGTCTCCTGCTTATGACATCACCTGTGGCACGGTATGCAAATTACACATTTCCCAATGAAAAGCAGTTCATTTGCATACCATTCCACGGGTGATGTCATAAGCAGGAGACTCGTGTTTTGCCAACACAATGTATAGACCATTTTCAATATTTTTTTTATTTTCTACTTTCACAGTAAAACCAATGTTTAGGCGATACAGTCCCTTTAAGGATTTACTTAATAAAAAGAGAATTGCTGGGAATGAAGATGCAATTGACTCTTTATTGAGTAGACCCTTTAATATGTTTGTCCTGAACTGGTAAAAGGTAATGCAGATAACACTGTAGCTCGACAAGAAGCCAAATTTAATGAACATATAAGTGAATTCAACCTGTGATCTAATAATGAGCGGCCTGGATGCCTGTTGTTTTTTTCTTGTGTCAGAATCTGTTCTATTTGTCAATATGGAACAGACAAGTGAACTGCAAAACAGACCGAAATGGCTGAACAGGAATAATTCTCTATCTTACTAATGTACTAATTAATGTTACTAATGTCTGATTATTTTGTTTGTGTTTTTGTAACGTCTATGTCTTTCCCCCACCGTTCATCGTGTAATTGCTAGCCCCCCTGTGTTTGGATGCGCTATCTGGCACAGTTAGACCCAGTAAGCCAGGCTGTATAGATCTTGGTCTGAGGCTATGGTCAATTGATCCATCTTTACTCTTTCAGGTTGCCAGACTGACCAACGCCATTTCCATTTTCACGGAAGGAATTCTAATGATGAAAACCACGCTGGTTGGTATAATCAAGGTATGTGAATTCTGGGTCAGAGCTCTAGAGGCGGAACAATCAGCAGGAACATTCCATTGGTTACCATGGCGACTGCTCCACTACTCCAACCTCGACCAAGAAAGTCCCATTAAAGAGCAGTATTGCTGCTGCGGGACGGCGATCCCCATTTATTGCATATTCTAAAGGAATAACAGAGAGCCCGTTTTTCCAAACCTGCTGGTCCTCGAAGACTGAATTTGTTACGTCGAATTTGACATGTTTGATCCTCATTAAATTCCACTCTTGTTTTCCAGGTGGATCCAAAGCAGCTTCTGGAAGATGGGATTCGAAAGGAACTGGTTAGAAGAGTTGCCTTGGCTCTTCACAAGGGTCTTATCTTTAACCCCAGAGCTAAGGTACTTCAGAAATTTTCGGAATACTTTTATTAGTCTCCAGTTCCCTATCTTATATCTAGGATAGCCTTGTGTCTATCCCACGCATGCTTAAACTCCTTCACTGTGTTTACCTCTACCACTTCCGCTGGAAGGCTATTCCATGCATCCACTACCCTCTCAGTAAAGTAATACTTTCATTAGTCCCTGACCTTATCTTATATCTAGGATAGCCTTGTGCCTATCCCATGCATGCTTAAACTCCTTCACTGTGTTTACCTCTACCACTTCCACTGGAAGGCTATTCCATGCATCCACTACCCTCTCCGTAAAGTAATACTTTCATTAGTCCCTGTCCTTATCTTATATCTAGGATAGCCTTGTGCCTATCCCATGCATGCTTAAACTCCTTCACTGTGTTTAACTCTACCACTTCCACTGGAAGGCTATTCCATGCATCCACTACCCTCTCCGTAAAGTAATACTTTCATTAGTCCCTGTCCTTATCTTATTTCTAGGATAGCCTTGTGCCTATCCCATGCATGCTTAAACTCCTTCACTGTGTTTACCTCTACCACTTCCACTGGAAGGCAATTCCGTGCATCCACTACCCTCTCAGTAATGTAATACTTTCATTAGTCCCTGGCCTTATCTTATATCTAGGATATCCTTGTGTCTATCCCACGCATGCTTAAACTCCTTCACTGTGTTTACCTCTACCACTTCTACTGGAAGGCTATTCCATACATCTACTACCCTCTAAGGCTCCTCTACAGGGTTTCATGACTCCTCCAGCCATCATATCTTTATATTTCCCTTTACTCTGACTGGTCCTTGTCTCTGTAATCTGAATTATCTGTATAAACTGCACCGCTAGGCTTTTACATTTTATTATAATGGACTTCTTACCATTCACGTATCCAGAATACATTTATTCAGAGTATAGAAAAGTGATTTGCAAACTTAAGGCCAGAATACCTGAGTTGGAAAATTCTCACAGTATAGCGAAATTGGAGACCTTTTTTAGCCTTAAAGGGACATTACCACTTACATAAGATGTAACTAGATAACCTGGTCATTTAAAACAAACTCATATATAAACCATATGCCACTGTTTGGTTTTTTTATATGATTGAATTAATTGCATGTAAAAGGAAAAATTAAATTAGGTGTTTATCTCCAGCATCCATTTTGAGAATATTTCCCATGATGCAACATCGTCCAAAATCTTCCAGTCAGTCTCACTTTACAACTATGGCCAAAGCCTGCATGATGATGTCATAAGATACTCCCCTGCTCTCTTACTGGCTCCTGTGTATCATAGTGGGCAGGACTAGGTGGCTGTGTACAACTAATTTTTACCTGCCTTCCTGCACAAAGAGAGGAGATTGACCTGATCAAACAGAATCATAACTCCGCCCCCATGTGATGTAATAGTTACATTACCTTCCCATTCAATGCAAGTTTATGGTCAGAATTCTGACTTATAGACTGCATTCTGTGTCCCCAGCCCCAAAGTGAGATACTAGTGCTGTAAAGCCACTGGGGGGTGGCACCCAAAAAATAAATAAAAAAGTCAAATCTTTTCATTTTTTGGTGGCAGTGTCCCTTTAAGTTTGCAACTCCCCTCTCAATTCACTGCAGTTCCCTTTTTACCTGAATGAAGCCCTCAATTTGTGGCTTATCAGTGTAATATTGACATTACAGAACGTCCCTGGGTATTAGACATTGTCAGTGGTGGATGATCTCAGAGCCGGGATTAAGTTCCATTCCTACAGATCAATATGGCCTGGAACATCCGGTTGCCCTTCCTCCCTGGTTGCTGGTGGTTTGTTCAGCTCTGATGACATTGCTTTCCTTTCAGTCCAGCGAGCTGCTACCCAAGCTGAAAGAAATGGCGGCGACCATGGACGGCTTCCACCGCTCCTTTGAGTACATCCAGGACTACGTCAGCATTTACGGTTTGAAGATTTGGCAGGAGGAAGTGTCTCGTATCGTCAACTACAACGTGGAGCAAGAGTGTAACAACTTCCTGCGCACTAAGGTCCGCCCTCTATTACGATTGGCCAATTAGCAGATCAATTAGAGGTTTAAAGGGAATCCGACACCTAAACGATGAACTGCAGAGATAAAAAAATGTTTCTCTATAGAAATGCATGGATTAAGAGAAAAACGTGTTTTAAACAAACGTTTGACATCACCGTGTAACTATATATGCAAAAGACCTGATGTCAACCAGTAATGTGCAGAAGAAGCCACAAAGTGATGTCATCAACAGGAGACACCACAGACTAACCTAGTTAAGGTTCTCTCTGTTGATCCCATGCAAAGCCGGGGGTCTCTCTCTGCTCTAGCAGAGACAGCCAGTCGCCGACCAAACCGGGCTGTCCCTGCGTCTAATGGAAGCATGGCAGCTGCCGGTAGGGTTGCCACCTTTGCTGGTATTTTACCGGCAGGCAGGTAAAAAAAAAATGGCTTCAAGCCAATGTTAAGTCTATGGAGACAGTACCAAGGCCGGTATTTTTCTGAAGAAAAAGTGGCAACCCTAGCTGCCGGTCTGAAGATAAATTGGCATGTTCTGTAAAAAGTACATGTCGGTTTATCCTCACACTAGGAACGAATAACCTTTCTGTATTAGAAGTTTAGTGTCCCATTAAGAATCTCCAGTCCTTGGTGTGTGTAGAGTTATTATTCTAATATAGTGTGGATTTTGCGCCTGTAGACGTCTGTGTTGTACATTTTTGTTAATAGTGCTGGCTTAGGATAATAATAATAATATTAATGATCCCTTTCCTTAGATTCAAGATTGGCAAAGCATGTATCAGTCGACCCACATTCCCATTCCCAAATTTCCACCCATGGATGAATCTGTGACATTTATCGGACGACTGTGCAGAGAAATACTGAGGATTACTGATCCAAAGTAAGTAGAGCCGTGATGGAACCGAGCTGGGAATTAATTATGGTGTGGTGGAAAAGGGGCGTGGCAGAAAGGGGCATGGTGCCGGTGGAAATGGACATTGGGCAATATGGTGCCAGTGGAACGGGGCGTGGGGCAATATGGTGTGGTGGAAAGGTTATGTGAAAAGGGGTACAACCCGGACACAAAGGGGAGTAAGGCATGCGGGTTGGGGGGGGGGGGGGGTGCATTGGTTTAGTCAGGTTTAGGGCAGCACAAAAAGGAAATACACCAGCAGCATTCAGTCTGTGCACTGGGGTGGAGCAAGTGAAGGCTAGAGAAGAAAGAAATATTCTTTCTTTTTTCTACAAATTGATGGTTTCTTCTGTGTTTTTGGCAAAACTTATGAATAACTGAACTCGCACAACATTTTTTAAAAAGTCTGAGGCTTTTTATTTTTCTGAAGTGAGAATTAAAAGAGCCTCATATTCAGAGATACATGTGTGTACAGACTGCATATAGTTACATAACAGACCGTTGGTTCTTTCTCTTGCATTAATTAACAAAAAAACTGTTTGAACTTTATTCCATACTTTTATTTGTTATTCAAAATTTTTTTATTAATCAACTTTAGGCCAAACACCCCATGTCTAGGATTAATGACACTTGTAGATGATTCAGAAGTGCCACATTTGGCCCACCGACAGCATTTATGGTCACCCCTGTTCTTAAAGCCTTTACTTTTATATGAATAATAAACATAATAGTTCGCCAAACCGAATTATATTTTATTTTCTTATACGACCCTTATCTAGTCCCACATGTAACATAACCATTGCTGCATCTGTAGAATATACAGGGCCCCGCTGACCTATTTAGAAGCCATGGAAAGGGTACTGTTTGGAGAGAGCCATGTAAAATACTCTGATAGTTACACCCTGAGCTCTTGTAACCTTTCACTGACTTGTCCCATGTCTGGTAGGGTCACGTGTTACATAGACCAGATGAACACATGGTACGACATGAAGACACATCACGAAGTTACCAATAACCACCTGTTCTCGGAGATCCAGGACTCTCTGGGGACCTTTGGATTGAATGGTTTGGACAGATTACTCTGCTTCATGATCGTCAAGGAACTCCAGGTAAAGAACGATGGAGGATGTCCTCTTACATGCAATCTGTTACTTACATACCGTGTGCTCCTCGATAGAAACATACAATGTGTCACTGGCAGATAAGAACCATTCAGTCCATCTAGTCTATGTTCTAAATACTTTCATTAGTCCCCAGTTCCCTATCTTATATCTAGGATAGCCTTGTGTCTATCCCACGCATGCTTAAACTCCTTCACTGTGTTTACCTCTACCACTTCTACTGGAAGGCTATTCCATACACCCACTACCCTCTCAGTAAAGTAATCCTTCCTGATAATACCTTTAAATCTTTACCCCTCTAATTTAAGACTATGTCCTCTAGTTGTGGTAGTTTTTCTTCTTTTAAATATATATAAATATATATACCGAAATAAAGTCCCCATTCATAAGAATTTCCTATGAATGGGGACTCTATTTCGGTTTATAGAAAGCCAATAGCATTACATGTATTCTATAAACCGAAAGTCTATAAACCGAAATAGAGTCCGCATTCATAAGAATTGCTACCTCCTCCTCCTCCAGCGCCGCTTCCACCTACACCGCCACGGTCACCGCCTCCTCAACCTATGGGTCACTTAGTATAAACTGAAAGAGACTACCCTGCACTCCAACCCTCTCTCAAATGGATAATTTTGTTGATCCTCCTGGCAGCCATGCTTTAGATTTAGATTTATGTTCTTCCAAAACTAAAATCAAGGATTCCATCTAGTGCTATTTTATGGCTCAGCTGTATTTTTAATTTGTATGTATTTTATGTTATTTGAAGTTATTTACCTATCCATATTTGTTTGCTTGGCACTTGTCCTACTCTTACCCACATTTTACTTCCTTTTGCAGCCCTCTAGCCCTTTCCAGGACTTTTTTAGAGGCATTTTAGTGGCCAAAAGTTCCGGTCCCTATTGACTTCAATGGGGTTCGGGGTCAAGTTCGAGCCCGAACCCGGACTTTTTTCGGAAGTTTGGCCAAACCCGAACATCCAGGTGTCCGCTCAACTCTAAATATAATATATTTTTTAAACATATTATTTTACCTGGCCTTTGTTATACCAGTATTGGCAAAGATCTGATAAATCCACTTCATTGAACCTAAAGCATCTTTCTAAATCTGTAATTACATTACATTAACATTTATTTATACAGCGCCAACAATTTACGTAGCGCTAGGTACAGAGCGTAGAAGGGAAATACATACTAAGTTAGACAAACTAGAACAGACTGGTACATGGGGTAGAGAGCCCTGCCCGCAGAGCTTACAATCTAGAGGGAATGGGGGACATGAGACACATAAAGGGTTGAAGAGGTCAGAGGAATTGAAGTTGTAGTAACAGTAGAGTGGATGGGAGGCAGTAGGTGGGATAAGTCAAAGAGGGAGTGTGTGTGTACCAGCTAGGTGGGATCAGCTAGAGGTAAAGTGACTGGTAACTAGTGGCTTGAGTACTAAGCTTCTCTAAAGAGATGAGTTTTAAAGTTTGAAAAGGAAGGAGAGAGCTGGATGCCTCACGGAAGGGAGTTCCAGAGAGAGGGGGCGGCTCGGGCGAAATCTTGGAGATGCGAGTGAGAAGTGGTGAGGTTGGAGGAGAGTTTTAGTCCCATTGAGGAGCGCAAAGGTTGTGCAGGGAGGAATCAGTTAACAATGGAGGCAATGTACAGAGGGGCAGAGGTTTTGTAGGGCTTTGTAGGTTAAAGACAGAATTTTATCCTTGAGCAGACAGGGAGCCAGTGGAGGGAGTTCCATAGAGGAGCCGCCGAATCAGACCGACGTGCACGAAAGATCAGTCTGGCGTTTTGGATAGACTCTAGGGGAGACAGACGAGCCAGAGGTAGTCCTGTCAGGAGACCGTTACAGTAGTCCAGACGAGAGATCACAAGCAAGTGCACTAGAATTTTGGCGGTCTCCTCACTGAGTAACGGGCGAATGCGTGTGGTGTTCCTTAGGTGTAATATAATTATACACATTTTCTAAAAAATAAAATGTAAACCTTTTTTTTTTCCCCCCTTTTATATAACACTTTTCAGCCCTTGGGACTCGAAGCTTCCTTATCTCATATGTTTGTTATTAATTGCATTGGCGAAGCTTCCTTATCTCATATGTTTGTTATTAATTGCATTGGCAAATAGAGAGTTACCTCTAGAGAGCTGGTCATCATTGGTACACCTAGATTCGGTATCTTTAAGTCCTCTGGCTGATGCACTCTTCAATCTTATGATTATCATGCAGCTAATTTACCCGCTGTTCGCGGGAAGCGTATGACCGAACAGTCTGCGCACCGCAAGTTGCTCCCAGTTATTTTATTATTTTTCCGTTCTTTCCTTTTGTTTAGAACTTTCTCCGGTTATATCAGAGGATAATCCTGAAGGACAAAACTGCACAGGAAACATTAAGAGCGTTACAGAAATGTGTGACTCCTCTGAAAGGCATTATAGGTAATCTGATGTTATAGGACATTTCCTTTGTGTCTCTTTTGTGGTTTTTATTTCAGTGTTCTGCACTGCAACATTTTTAGATTCCCCTTCCATGTGGCATAGAAGTGGCATTATATGTTTTAGAACTCCTGTTACCTTTAGTATATGTCATACAAGACCTACATTTTGAAGTGTTTCTTGGTCCTTTTTAAATGAGATGTACAATTCTACCTTCTCTATCCCACCCTAGAGTGCAAAGGTAACTAGTAGCTCTGTAATCTCTCACCTATCATTCCTATTATAAAGGAATGTAAGATGCCTTCTTCTCACACATACTTATTGATTATAGATATCAAAATGCAGGCAAATATATGATCATTTCAAATTCCTTCATCATGTGATTTTTTTTTTTTAAGCACCATAAGGAATCTTTCTGGTCTACCTGTGTGTGAGTGTTAGAACACATACCAGGAGTGCTGGTACAACATCTATCAGTATATAGTTAGCCATACACATACATGGTACTGCATAGCGTCCATCAGTATATAGTTAGCCATACACATATATGGTACTGCAAAGCGTCCATCAGTATATAGTTAGCCATACACATATATGGTACTGCAAAGCGTCCATCAGTATATAGTTAGCCATACACATACATGGTACTGCATAGCGTCCATCGGTATATAGTTAGCCATACACGGTACTGCAAAGCGTCCACCAGTATATAGTTAGCCATACACATATATGGTACTGCATAGCGTCCATCGGTATATAGTTAGCCATACACGGTACTGCAAAGCGTCCACCAGTATATAGTTAGCCATACACATATATGGTACTGCATAGCGTCCATCGGTATATAGTTAGTCATACACGGTACTGCAAAGCGTCCATCAGTATATAGTTAACCAGACGTAGATATACATAACTGTATATAATTGGCTAGAAACAGATGTGTGACAATATAACGCTAATCACTATTTTGTTTGTTTATTTTGTTTGTTGGAGTTTGTATCTGTACATCATGTACAGCATTATTTACAAGATTACTGTTTTTATTTTTACTCCTTCTTTCAGCCAATTCTGCCAAAATGTACTCCTCCGCCATCGCAAAAACCATGAAAATCTGGACCATTTATCTGGATGCTATAATGAAGGTAGGTGACCTGAGACGTCATTCTCCATCACCTGCAATGCTAAATCTCCTGTCTCACTTGCCATGGAGAAGATGTACTATCGAATGGTAATCAGCTCTCTTTCTCTGGATGTAATCAGAAGATCACTGATCATTTACTAATCTATGAAAGCTTTTTTAGTACACCTCTCCATAGGGCATTATTCTTGAAAATATTTCAAACTTGAGGCCAAAGTAGTGATTTAGAAAAATTCTCCAGGTCTCCAATAGTTCAAATGCGGCTACTTTGGCCTTAAAGAAACACTACCACTTACATAAGATGTAACTAGAATATTTCCCATGATGCAACATCGTCCAAAATCTTCCAGTCAGTCTCACTTTACAACTATGGCCAAAGCCTGCATGATGATGTCATAAGATACTCCCCTGCTCTCTTACTGGCTCCTGTGTATCATAGTGGGCAGGACTAGGTGGCTGTATACAACTTTTTTTTACCTGCCTTCCAACACAAAGAGAGGAGATTAACCTGACCAAACAGGATCATAACTCCGCTCCCTTGTGATGTAATAGTTACATTACCCTTCCATTCAATGCAAGTCTATGATCAGAATTCTGACTTATAGACTGCATTCTGTGTCCCCAGCCCCAAAATGAGATATACTAGTGCTGTAAAGTCACTGGGGGGCGCACCCAAAAACACGATATTTCACAAAATGGCGGCACCCAGTCACACTTGTTTAGTTACATATTTTATTAAATACAGTCACATAACAACAACAAAAGACATATCTGAAATCAGCAATGCAAAATAAAAACTTTTCCTTTTTCGGTGGGAGTGCCCCTTTAAGTTTGAAATTCCTTTGAAAATGATATACATGGCGACTTATCACTAAATGGTGAACGTTGCTGAATTTACAGCACAGTAGGAAAAATGAGGCCAAAATAGCTAAATTAGAAATAAAATAAGCAGTTTGGAGAGTTATTCCAATTCGACAATATTGGCTGGATTTTTGGAGTTCGGGTGGTCACTACTTTTACATTTTTAGAAAGTTCAGCTGCACTGGAGAATTTTTCCAACTCGGCTACATTGGCCTAAAGTTTGAAATTCCCTTGTCAATTCCCTGCATTTCTCTTTATTGAGTAGACCGTCCAGTCTTCAATTAGAGCAGGGCTGCGGCCCTCCAGCTGCTGATGAATTACATCTCCCATAATGCTCTTTCAGCTAAGAGGCAGGCAAAGGAGTATGGGAAATGTAGTCCTGCAACATCTGGAGGGGCCAGGTACCCCACCACTGAATTAGAGGGACGAAGGTGTAAAAGTAATATCAGGAAGTATTACTTTACTGAGAGGGGAAGTGGTAGAGGTTAATACAGTGAAGGAGTTTAAGCATGCACGGGATAGGCACAGGGCTATCATAGATATAAGATAAGGTCAGGGGCTAATGAAAGTATTACTTTACTGAAAGGGTAGTGGATGTATGGAATAGCCTTCCAGCGGAAGTGGTAGAGGTTAATACAGTGAAGGAGTTTAAGCATGCATGGGATAGGTATAAGGCTATCCTAGATATAAGATAAGGCCAGTAACTAATGAAAGTATTACTTTACGGAGAGGGTAGTGGATGTATGGAATAGCCTTCCAGTAGAAGTGGTAGAGGTTAATACAGTGAATGAGTTTAAGCATGCATGGGATAGGTATAAGGCTATCCTAGATATAAGATAAGGCCAGTAACTAATGAAAGTATTACTTTACGGAGAGGGTAGTGGATGTATGGAATAGCCTTCTAGCAGAAGTGGTAGAGGTTAATAGAGTGAAGGAGTGTAAGCATGCATGGGATAGGTATAAAGCTATCCTAGATATAAGATAAGGTCAGAGGCTAATGAAAGTATTACTTTACTGAGAGGGTAGTGGATGTATGGAATGACCTTCCAGCGGAAGTGGTAGAGGTTAATACAGTGAATGAGTTTAAGCATGCATGGGATAGGTATAAGGCTATCCTAGATATAAGATAAGACCAGGGACTAATGAAAGTATTACATTACTGAGAGGGTAGTGGATGTATGGAATAGCCTTCCAGCAGAAGTGGTAGAGGTTAATAGAGTGAAGGAGTGTAAGCATGCATGGGATAGGTATAAGGCTATCCTAGATATAAGATAAGGTCAGGGACTAATGAAAGTATTACATTACTGAGAGGGTAGTGGATATATGGAATGACCTTCCAGCGGAAGTGGTAGAGGTTAATACAGTGAAGGAGTGTAAGCATGCATGGGATAGGTATAAGGCTATCCTAGATATAAGATATGGTCAGGGACTGATGAAAGTATTACATTACTGAGAGGGTAGTGGATGTATGGAATAGCCTTCCAGCGGAAGTGGTAGAGGTTAATACAGTGAAGGAGTTTAAGCATGCATGGGATAGGTATAAGGCTATCCTAGATATAAGATAAGGCCAGGGACTAATGATTGTATTCAGATTTTTGGGGGCAGACTAGACGGGGCGCATGGTTCTGATCTGCCGCTGACACATTGTTTTCCAGGTTGGACAGATGCAGATATTAAGACGTCAGATTGCCAACGAACTAAACTACTCCTGTACGTTTGACTCCAAGCACCTGGCGGCCGCTCTGGAGAACTTCAACGAGTAAGAAAATGACAGGTTCCTCCTCTCCACCGACACTGGAGACTCTGCTCTACCTTCGCTTATTAACCCTTTGGCCAGATCATTGCTGTCTGAGGTCTGTCTCTGCAGTATGTGAGCAGTGCGCTCACTAACAGGCCGACACATTGCATGGCTTTCAATCTGCTACAACGCTGCAGGGGGGGGAGATCTCTCCATCACAACCTGTTAGAAGCATTCGGCTGACAGCTGAGAAGGAGAATTCACATAACAGGCAGATCTGCGTGAGTGAGAGAGTTCAGCCGGCTTGTGACAGACTTCTATATCCTTTAATCAAATCTTCCATGAAGTCATGGCACAAAGCAGGGAGGAGTTGGATAATGCATCCTCAGTAGAATCTATTTAACCCTTGGAGGGGAGGGGGGTCACAGGTTCCATTCCTGGCATGGTTGAGTCAGCCTTTCATCCTTCCAAGGTAGATAAAATGAGTAGCATTAAATTGGGCAAAAGTAACATCCCCAGGACGCACTTGGAAACCAGAGAATATCTGAATGTACCTCCTGGTTTAACACTTTATTATTATATCGACATATAGCATTAAATAAATGAACACACATAAAACTAGGTAAAATTGCACAAAATAATTGTTTAAACTTTTGTTTCACTGATTGAAGCAAAAGTGAAAAATCCTCGGCCACTAGTCTGGTGTAACGGTCGGCTTACACATTGTATCCCTATGTATAATATGTATATTCTCTGTGTTGTAAGAAGCCGGATTTCCATCACCTTTAATACTATGCAGTGTTGACTGGCAGCTTTGCCCACATGTGAGAAATGCGGAACGCGTCGGCTCTTTAAAACCTACTCTGCTCCATGTTCCTTTAGAGCCATCTTAGCAGATATTGAAGCGCATTACAAAGACCCGTCTCTCCCCTGCCCCAAAGAAGACAATACCCTCTTATATGAAATCACTGCTTACCTGGAGGCAGCCGGCACACACAACCCTCTCAATAAGGTAAGCTACTGCTGCTAGGTGTTATGACTGCTACTGGGAGATCCG